>JALPQI010020865.1:0-16153 GCA_025490895.1 Thaumatotibia leucotreta | reverse complement strand
ATGAGCCTTATGACGTTAAGACTATCGGAAAAATTGTGAGTCTTGGTCTCTCATATTAATAAGGATTAATCTATAACTGTCAAAAGTTCATTCATAGAAATCGGCAACAATAGGACACGTTTATGAACAAGGGGGTAAAACTTTTAGGTAACTATCTTTTTCACTCTCATTAAGGCGTAATTAGAGTGGCAAATACAGTTGTTACAAATATCGATTATCGACTTCGCGATGGACTCCAGGTAAAAACAAACAATACGAAGATAATGACCGTAGAGAAGCGAATCCAAGAAAAAGTTGGCAAAAAGTCGGAGGCGTCGGCGTAGTGTCAGTTGAAACGTTGATTGAACGTCTACGGAGTCTTTTACCCTTACTACTTGTTTTTAAAGATAATAGTAGAACTTACTACTAATAAACGAGATGATTTTACAAATCGGACGTATCAATAGTAGGCATATGAGATGATATGACTCCTATGATGATTCCCTATCTTTTTAAGTCATAATCAATCATTAAGTATGACTTAATTGCAGTCGAGTGGTGGACATTAAGGCCTCTCCTATCACCAAAGTAGTTTTTTTTTATTTTTATTAGCCTGCTTTAGTGTCCCACTGCTGGGAAAAGGCCTCCCGTCTTTTCCTCCATTCGGCTCGGTCGTCACAGTTCTCCCGCCAATTTGGATAGAATGCGTCCAGGTCGGCACGGCAGCTGTTTCTCGGTCTGCCAATGCCCCGGCCAGCACCACTAAAGGTTTTCCGTGGGTCCCAATCTGAAACCATTTTGGCCCATCTTGCAGGGTGCAAGTCCACTTAAGATTAGCGTTCTTGACACCTACATCTACAATTCCAATTCTGGAGCGCAATTCCTTGTTTCTGATTCGATCAGTTCTACCAACACCAAGTATGCTGCGCTCCATCGCCCTCTGGCAAACCTTGAGTTTCGACTTAAGAGCTTCAGTTAATGACCAGGTTTGTGCGCCGTAGGTTAGGACAGGCAAAATACACATGTCGATGAGTTTGCGCTTGAGACACAGTGGAAGGTCACATTTCAACAGCGCTTTCATGGACCAGTAGCTCTTCCAGGTATTATCGACACGTCTGTTGACTTCCGCGGTCTGCCTGTTTTCGAAAGAAGCTATCTGGCCCAAGTAAATGTACTCATCGACATATTGTATATCCTGTCCGTGTACCGTGACCCTACGTTTCATTCTATTGGTCATTAACTGAGTTTTCGCTCGATTCATTGTAAGTCCAACCTCAAGGCTTGCGATGCTGAGTATGCCAAAGTAGCAATTGGTCAGCTTTAGCACATTATGACAATTAAATCTTCTTGTTAGTTTTTGCCAACAAAGCCAAAATATCCCATGAATTCTATCATCAGACCCCGAATTCGTGCCAACGGGACTATTTGATAAAAAAAAATGTAAATAGGTTCACGAGATCGAGTAACATAGAAACAAAAACATCGGTTGAATTGAGAACCTCCTCCTTTTTCGAAGTCGGTTAGTAAATATCCATCATCTTACGAGCGAACGTCACAAACATAAACGAAATTTCTTTGCGCTTTTGGAGATAAATGCAATTCTGTCAAGAGTTTTTAAAGATTAGCTAGCTAATGTCTAATGTAATAAACACAGCTCAGTGAAGCGAAAAAAATGTGTAATCTGCAAAGCAGGCGCGAAAATCGAAAATTTCGCACATCTGTTGCTCTCACTCCAAAGAAGGCGTAATTGGAGTGACAAAGATAAATGCTTGAAAATTGCGTTTTTCGGAGTTGCAATTTAGCTAGCGTGTTAACCCATTATACAGGGTGGGCCCTGTAACTAAAGCAAAAAATCAAATGGAAGACTCCTCTGACTGCCTCTAGTTATTCGCAAAAGGTCCCAGTGTTTTAAAGTTATCCATTAAGGAGAAACAGTATGTTACGACCTATGAGTGATGTATCTAGGTATCACAACATTGTACCTTATTAATGATTAAACATATTGGTAGTTCAGTGGACATAAAACTAAATGAACTAAAAAGTTTTTTTGAACTCATGGTTTTTTAACTGGTTTAGCAAAAAAAAATTTTTTTTGCTTTACACCGATTTAACTTTTTTGGTATAAGTCGACTGCAGTAAAGCTACATAAAAAAAAGGATTTTTTTTTTTTTTTTTGCAAAAAAAATTTTTTTTCTTCTGTTTTAACTATTAAATTATGACTATTTATTGGGTTATTAGTGTACCGTTTCATTTTTTGCTCCTATTACAGGCCCCACCCTGTATACTGAGTTTTTTGAGATCTCCGATTTTTGTAATTTTTTAATATGTTGATTATAGTCGTATCTTTAACGATATTTATATACTAAAAAAATTGTGTGACCTTCACCTTCAGTTTTTGAAAAAAAAATTGCTGGTATGGGACCGCTAGGCTCTTACATAGGTAAACATTGGAAATTACAAATGGAATCATTATGTACTTATGAAATGTTTAATCTCATTTATTTAATAAATCTTAATCTATATTTTGCATTAAAAGAAAGTAATATCAATTGGGATACCATATTTAAAAAAAAATCGTTTCAGTTATCGTTTCATGGTCTGTCTACATGACCACTGAATTTTATAATATAAATTCCTGAGTCTCATTGTCTGCAATTCGGATTATTTATAAATAATGAAGCATATTTTTGTCATAATCTTGGGAAGCTATGGCGGGATCTAAAAGCACAATTTAAGGATCAAATTTTGATAGTGTTTCCAAATGACCATTTGGCCTTATAATTTAAAATACATAAACTGCTTCAAAAATTCTATAAATACGAAAAAATACGTTTATATAATAAAGACACAATTAAAATATTTAATTAATGTTAAATTAGCATGCTTAATGTACACATAAATTAAACTCAAATATTTTACACAATAAAATAATAACGCACAGGGAACGGCTAGCGATCCCATTTGGTACCAGTAATTTTAACGAACAATATTTATAATATGTATACTTACCAGGATTATTTTGAATAATTTATTTAAAAGCAATATCGTAACACTACATGGTTTTTCAATAATATTGGTAATGGGTTCATCAGTAAATAAAATATTAGAAAAAACTTCAACCGCGTGTCCAACTTTCTTCGAAAATTTGCAATGCACTAAGTTTAACCTTCTATCACACCCAACTTCGGTCAATAGGGTATAATTCTGGAACGTTATAAGTAGCACCGTGTCCTTATTAATAATATCTAATCAATGAAATATCGTTTAAAGCGTCATAGGTTAGAAAAAGATGCAAATTTTAAACTCATAAAAAAGTGGTCCCGTATGGTACCGCTAGTCTAAAATGGGTTGAAATGGTTTTATCGATAACGATTGTTTTTTTTAAATAGATCACTAAATGCATGGAATGATAAAAACTGTAATAAATTAAAAAAAAATAGTAAAATAGCCTTTAGTAAAATAGTTGGCAATAAATTTAACGAAATGCGAAGTTGAACGTTCATTTAACATGACATACCTACCTATTTTTTACTGGATTGGCGATAACGATAGTCAGTTTATAATATGACTAGTCGGATTCGAACAGCTCAAATTGGTCTCATTTTTACTTCACACGTATGTATGTACACTCGACCAATTGGAACCCTAGGCCACTCTAGAACCATGTCAAAATGAAAAGCCGTTTGAAATGTCTTACAATCTGATTGATAACGTTACTTTGACATGGTTCCTGAGTGGCCTAGGGTTCCAATTGGTTGACTGTACGTGGCTCGTACAGTCGCCATCACATCAGATTTATCTGACCAGCCAGAGTGCTCACAAATATCTGAGCAAACCTCAATTGTTATGACATCAAAATACAGGTTCAAACATTTTTAGTATCGCCTACAGGGAATTTTTATAGGTATGATGACTGGCAAGTCAAATCAGCATCTTTTTTCGAACTGTCAACACGATCACTACTATGGAATTTTATATGAAATACTCAAAAGTGACGTCACGTTTGAGTACAAATGCCCTACTCTTTTAAGTTATTTTCAATTTATTAAATAGAAGTTCTGTACAAAAATCATCAAACTTACAGTTCTAAACCAGAGCTTTTAGAATTTTCGCACAGTACAACTACGAGTATCTACTTTACCAACTGCTTAAAGTACAGTTTGAACAGTAGTGTTGTTATAGTGTTGTGTTTGTACTCAAATTTTCAAAGTTTCGTCAACTATTATTGGAATCTAGCCGTAGTTGGATGCTTGAGTTCTCTAAATGTTAAGTTCATCGAATCTTCTAGTCCAAAGCTTAGTACATTTATCGCTTAGGGTATTGTTGTATAAAATAGTTGTATATAAATTATAATTTGACTTGATGTTAACATGTCACAAATAAATAAACAATTATGAAAGATAAGAAAATATTAAAACTAGTGTTAAATTACGGAGTAAATTCCGTTTCTTTCCAAACAACTCCGGATTTTTTTCGGAAAATGAAATGAATGTTTCTACTTTGATTTTCAACTCTTAACCAATGTGAATCATGTAGGTCTATTTTTCACTTATAACACGAGAACGCGATGTCATTGAAAAAAAGTCAATTTAAATAGATGAAAGGAGTGACAGTGACAATGATTATTTCTGAAAAAGCCGGAAAGAAACATAAAAAAAATTCATACATTCCCGAAAAAAAAAATGTTTTTTCTAAAATGTTCAATGCTAATTAATATAATACGTTTAAATAAAATAAAAATAAAAATATTAACCTTAATAGTGGCCGTCCTAGGGACATGCCTTAGCATATCCCTAGGACGTTCTACAATTTTTTTCTAATAAACTTTGCTGCCTTTTCTCTTGAACAACGAGACAGATTGAACATCGTTATAAAATTATCAAAACGATATAAACTTGTATGACAAGCTAAGAGAAAAAAACGTTATCCTTTAGGTCTCAAGAGAAAAAATATATATTTCATTCCTACGTGACGTACATTACCATCCTTATATTCCTTATCCAAATATTCATCCCTAAGGTGCGTAAAAATAGGACTTAAATAATAGCAGGTTATTTTCGGCTGAAAAGGTAACGTCGCCCCAGTAAAATACCTTTTTAGTTTTTTTATTGAACTCAAGACAGCTTTCTTGAACCTATTTTTCAGTGTCTATGAAATTGATTGCGTTATTTGTTTTTCCCAAATATTATTTTTGTCTCCTGTCAATTGGGTTGTTTTCTATGTACCTATACCTTACTATTATGAGACTTAAAAAAGGAGGTTTTCAATTCGACAGACTTTTTTTTGGGAAGTATGTTACTTGATATATCCTAGATACGCGAATTGATTTTCAAAAAAAAAAATCGCACCGGTCTTGTTGACACCAATTGATGATGGGATCTTGGAGAAATCGGTTGATGTCGGTTTTATTCATTTCTTATTTAGTGATCATAATCTACTTAAACATCATAAGTGGTAAAACTCGCGCCAAATATTTGTTATACTAATATTTGGCATGATACAATGCGTGCTACTAATGAGTTTTGGAAACATGTCGCGTAGCGCATAGTGATTAAAATTTTGTGAATTTAACCGTTAAACATGTGCGTCGTTAGCTGATGTCATTTCCATAATAATTTTCGACCTGATGAGGTTAGAATTAGAACGTTAGAATTCAAAATAGTGCCAAACTTTTCATGGTAGAAAAGTTAATGTTGAAGCCGATTTCACAAACGTTTGCCCTGCCTACGAATACGGAGGTTTCGGATTCAGATCCTGGAAAGAGCATAATATATTTGTTTGTTTCTCATATAAATATTTGTTTCTTGGTCATGGTTGTTTTCTATGTTTTTAAGTTTCTATATGTATTGTCATAGCTAACCCGGGGAACTATGACAGCGTCAGTTCCATACATTATTTGTCAACAATGTCGCGTCTTGACAAGTAATGTATTGAACTGACAGCTGTCATAAGGATCAAGATTCCCCGGGCCGGCTATAGTGTTCACAACAGTTTTGAGTGAGACTAGGGGCCTATGGCCTACGGTATAACAAATTACAACTAATATTACAAGCGGAAGTCTCTTTTCTACCTCTTTTACTAGAATTGAGTGAATATCAGAGCGTTTCAACCGCCTAATTTTGGTGGCATAATTTTTGCCTAAGTTTCTATACGTTACAATGTGCTACTTTGTAATTTGAAGGAGGCACGGTACCTTATACAAATGACGAAGTATAACGTACATTTAGACGTTTAGAAACTTCGACAAAAATGATGCCACCAAAATTACGCTCAGATATTCACCCATTTAGATGTAATTCGTTATGCAATAGGCCCCTGGTCGATTCGTGTATGATTGTCCAATGATATTTACCTGTTTATTTTTTTCTGGACTCGGTAGATTCGTTTTAATGAATACTAAATGAAATTGCTAATAAGTATAGCTAGTTGGTGATAAAAGCTTGAATAAAAGGCATAATTTAGAAAACAATGTACATTCATGTATCGCCTACTCTTTGAACCATAGGCTACTAGAACCAAGTCCAATTGAGATAGAGTAAGAGATTTCTTACAATCTGATTGATAGCTCCACTTTGACATAGTTCCAGAGAAGCCAAGTAAATTGGTAGACCGAATTATTATAATCGTTTTTATAGACATTGTAAGACATCTAATAGTATATTGTAGGTATAGGTAAGATTTCGAAATGTTACCTTTAGTGCAAACTTTACAAAAATAACGCTTATTTATATATTTACTCATTCGGAAGCCTTAACAAACATGTACACAATTAATTAAAATGTATTACTTCATCATTTACATCAATCTTTCTTACCTTACTTGAATAAAAAATAAACTAGCTATTTACAAATAACTTGTAACAATCTCTTACAAGAAATACAACAATGGGATATTTTCGGATCCCAATATTCAGGGTGTTATACGAGCCACTGAAAACCTTGAACGGGGTGATTTAGTAGGCTATACTGAACAACGTTTGCTATGGGGTCAATCATGAATTTTATAAAAAAAAATGTCTTTTTCATACATTTTGACCGATCTATAACGAATTTCGTATGAAAGAGCCAATTTTTTTTTATGTTAGCTCCATAGCAAATTACCCCGTTCAAGGTTTTTAGTGGCTCGTGTAAAACGTTGTTTATGAAATAAGTATATCAAATTTGCAGCCATAACGATTACAATAATAATATTTCATTAATAATTGACAATATAAAATACAATAGTCAAACAATTGATTGGTTGTTTATTATTTATGGTTCTGAACTTAAGTTGCCAGATGGGTAAGCTAATAAGCAAAGTTTGTAAATTGCTTTTATTTCAACAGTAGGTACACGTCGTTGGAATGGAACAAATAATTTCTGTACGAATTTTAGTGAATTTTATTACAAATGGTTAAAACGAGATTGAATATACGCGATGCGAGTAATCTGTTACTTTTCCTCACAGTTTTCTGGATGTTTATTCAGACAAATAAATTATATACTTATATGCAACAAAAAAGAATCACTTAGAACACGTCGCACGCGCCATACAATCCCGTTTAACCCCGGATCATAATGTCAAGTATTCTTTATACCTAGCTTGAGTTATTGAACCATTAATACAAAGATGAAAGGGCAAAGACACAGCTAGTTAGACGCATTCTCTAAGGATTGGTATTTTCCTTCAGGCGCAACTGGCTTAGACGTTGAACCTTCGAGTATAACCCTGAAATGTCAGTCAACGTGCTGGAAACTATTTTGGAGGTTATTGATACCCGTGCCTGTTAGTTATTGGATAGTAATCTTCTTAGGAATATTAGTAAAGAAAATTCGTTACAAGTTTTGGCCAAGTTCGTTTATTGAGGCCCATTTCTCTGAAGCTTGTAGCTTGTGATACAAGTAGAAGTCTCTTTGTATCGCCATTAATTAGATAAGGGGCCCATTTCTCAAAAGTTTGTAACTTGTATTATAAATGGTAATTTTTTTTATCACCATTTTCACCAATTCGATAAGGACTTCCGCTTGTATTACAAGCTACAAGCTTTTGATAAACAGGCCCCTGGAGCCTATTGCATAACAAATTACAACTACTATTACAAGCAGAAGTCTTTTTTCTATCTCTCTTACTAGAAAAAGACTTCCGCTTATAATATTAGTTGTAATTTGTTATGCAATATGCCCTTTATCTAATCAATGGTGTTAAAAAGAGACTTCCACTTGTATTAAAAGTTACAAGTTTTTGAAAAACGGGCTCCAGGCTAATTTAATTCACAATACTGTAACATTGGTTACCAATTCTTTTGTATGTTTTTATACTAGATCGTGTGATGACGACAGTAAAAACCGAGCGTATTTCACGATAAGTATGTTACAAAACGACAAATACTATGAAAAGTCAGCCATTTTTTCGAGTTCTACTGACGAATGGAACCTATATAGGCTATGCTATACTGCCATTACTTTAAAATTTAAAGTCTTGCAAACCAGAAATATAATCTAAAAGTAACGGAAAATAAACTTTTTTTTCCCCGCAGGAATCTTTCTTAAACAGTCTGCTTTTTTGTAATAAGAAGATATGTTGAGTAGGTATATCTAACAATGTACCGGAGAAGTTTCTTAAGTTCAGGCAATCTAATCATGCCAAAACCGTTGTATATAAATGCCTTTTAAGGTACTTTTTATGTCCTGTTTACTCAGTTGTGAAATATAATATTCTTCATAACACTTTTTTATAAGTTCTCATGGAAACATTCTCAATGGGAACTTACTCTTAGAATATTCTGTAACTTGTATATTGGTAGGTATATCACGTACAAAAACACCCAATTAATAAATAAAGAACCTGATTTCATTATGTTTTGGCTTTGTTATTTTATTTATGACAGAGTTCAACCCTCTAGGGCAATCTGAACAATTTAATCCAAAATCAGAGATCTTTTCCCTTCTCTTTGTATTAACAGTCGTAAGTACATACTAGCGTTATTGTCTAATATAATACTAACCCACGGGTACACCTTAGCGGGCAATTCTCTCATCCCCTAAAGCCAGTCCATAGCTTTAGAGGGGCGTTTCTCAAGTCAACCCCCCTATATTACAGTTGACTTGGTACATGTATGTGGCTAGTTCTTCGCCTGTGAGCTCGTCGTCGACTTCTCGAAGACTAGAGTTGGAGATGCTTCGTGGGGAGCCGACAGAGTCCGACGAGTCCGGACGAAGCCGCCAGGGTCGTCCCCAGTGCCCGTTGCCGCTGGGGATCTCGTTTACGACTGTGAGCTCCCTTCCGTTGAAACACTGTAACAAGAAAGAGTAGGTTAGTTTCCCATCATTGTCATATCAGCCAGAAGACTTCTGCTGAACATAGGCCACCACCAAAAATTGCCACAATGACCGCTCCTGCGCCAAGTTCACTAGACAAACCAAAATCCTACCCACTTATTATGATTACAATTTAAATAAATTTGTTGGTTTTCTATAGTATTACCTGGGTGAATCAAGTTTTTTCTGTCTGTTATTGTTATGATTATGGTCACTTAGGTCACGCTGGTTTTATACAAAATTATGCTACTTAAATTGTATAAACGGGCATGTAGTCAATGTTTGTAGGTGGTCCATTAAGGAATGGGCTTATTAACAGCAGAAAAGTGCATGTTTGCATAGTTCAAGTAGCATAATTTGCTACGCTAGCTAAGCACCACGGCAACAACGGGAAGAAAAAGGTTGATTCACCCACCTGCGTTCTTAGCACATCTTGTGTTTGACAACAACATTTAGGCAGCTACCCGTCACTTTTCTATTATATTGATTAAAAAGAGACGCAATAAGGCCGTGTATTGCTGTCAAATCCTTTATCCTTGCCCCTCAGGTCTAAGCAGCGTTCAAAACTTTCGTTAAAGTTTGTAATTGTTTTCATAGAAATCGCTTAAAGACAAACGCAAGATATTTGCAACCCAATTTTTATTTACACTTTGACAAAACTTATTTGATTTATTTACGATTGATCTTCACAAACACAATTTGTTCAAACTTTTTTCTATATAGATAGCTAAACGGTTAACGTATTCACTATTTTATTTATCCCGCGTTCACACCTCGCGACTCGAAAGCGCAGCGCGAGGCGTGAACATGGGCTCATCTGCTTGATATTGAAGACCTAGGCTCTCCGAAACCTGTCGTGCGTATTGACTAATTAATATCTCAAGAAATTCAACGTTTTTCTATTTAAAACACAGAAAAAAAAGTTTGTACGATAACAAACTCATTTATAGGTACCAATGTTAATAGGTCTTAAGCCAAGGTCACAAAAATGTATATACTCGCATGTGCGTACCAGTTACATTAACCTTCTTAATGATCAATTAAAATAAGATGAAAAACATTAACTGGGTATAGTCCATTTCAAATACGAAGGCCCGATGCCACTCGAAACTTTTGTAATTTAATTGGTCCACTACAAATTGACACGTGTCGTACACTGATGTATGCATAAAATATCACGCCCCAAAAAGGTCCCCAGGTATCTTTTGTTATCACTGATCCTATTGTTCATGCCTAATGACTTTGTCAAGTAAAATCGGGCCAAGTATTTGAAATGGACTTTACTGTGCCAGGGAAAAACGAGAATTCAAATGGCAAGATAATAGCGGAACAGAAGATATCAATCCAATCCGCTAAATGCCGTCAGCTGTTACAATAGCTCATCGGGATTCAGAAGGATTAACTTCGCGTCGCAGTCAATTTCAAATGTAGTTTGTTTGAAAAGTGTAGGCTCGTGAGATATAAAGGCATGCCTTGTTGTCAAGCGCCTTCAATTTTCAGACACATTCTAACCTAAAAATATCCTTAATAATTTGAACACCAAGAACCACTAAAGTGGTCTGTTGTCATGCCACATGCTAGCAGCCACTAAAATGATTATCGAGCACTGTCAAAATAACCGTCTTGCATCAGCAACACAGACGGTTTATTTTCGTTGTTCATTAGTAAAAATAGTCGGTATACATATACAGTATAACCCTTTTTACTAAGTTAAGCAATAAATAACTGTGTTCTTCCACTACTGATTTTTTTAAATTTGAAGAGTCCACGGAAAGAAAATGTCTAGTCAATTCAGGTTACAGAAAGAAAAACCATCTTGCTTTATGAATAAAGTAAGCAGCAGCAGAGGCGGCTGAAAGTGCTAAGGTAGGAAAATACAGTGGTCTCGGCGCTGACTATAATTTTATCCCTTTCGGCGTCGAGACCCTGGGTCCGTGGGGCTCTGGTGCTTTGAGTCTCTTTAAACAACTTTCAAAGAGACTCAAAGATACCACAGGCGGCAGCTACCCCGCTCAACAGATCAGCCTCGCGATCCAGCGGGGTAATGCTGCCAGCATCTTTGGTACCATGCCGCGGGGGGCGTTTTTAGATTTAGATTTAGTTTAGTATATATTTAATTATAGTGTAGTTTGATAATATTATAGTTTTAATTTTGTATATTTTTGTCGCTTATAAATAAATACTTTCCCTTTATGAATAAGGTGTGAATTTGCCCTGATTTTTTTAAGCACTGGACATGTTTTTTCGTGGACCCTTCATTTAATTACAATCGGTATTTAGGTGTCGTAAAAATATGCCCATAAGTAACAGTCTATTATTATAAAACTATACTAACGTCTCATTTTGAAACACGGGATGGGCTTTGTTATATCACTGTAGCATAAAATACTATTAAAGTTTGATCCACAAATAAGTAAATAACATTATTATTGCTTAGCTCTAAGATCCGGCTTTATATCCGTGCAAAGAATTTATGTGTTTATCCTTTTAAAACCAGATCCACAGGCTTTTGCAATTGAAATCCTGATGTAAACAAAACAACTCAAATTAAAATATACAGATCACAAGAGTACAATATTTATGCAGATTTGCATCTTGAGATCATTCTACTCCAGATAGATTTACGTTTTACGAATTCGTCGAAATTCGTTATTCGTTCGTAGAGTGGGGGATATAATGAGCATTCTCTTTCTTGTTTGGTGTACATCCACCTTATGAAGGCATTCATGTACCTACCTATTCTACGTCTAGCATAAAATTATAATTGTACTTTGGCCAACTAGCTTGACAGTAGAATAAAAAAGGCACCAAATTAAATTTTTTTGTAATTTATCAGTTATTGCAAAGTAAATTGTCGGTGTTGCAAAGTAAAGTAGCAAATTGTCGCACAAAAGGCTAACTTAATGCTACAAAGCATTCTCTACATCTTCGCGCCTGTATTTTTTTTTTAATTTGCCGCCTTTTTCTATTGACATGCTGGTTGGCCAGAGTATTAGATATTTGTGAAAAATGCGTGCACCAAATTTTATTTGTGTGTTTGAGAAAGCATTTTTTTTATTTGCAGAGTTTGTTTGTGGACAGTACTTTTATACGTAGGCAAAAGATTGAGCGCTCATAGTCCTTTAAAGACTAATTGTAAAAAATAACGATCATTTAGAATACCTAAATTATATTTTGAATTAAAATATTAAATAAGCACTTTATGACGTTATAGAAACAAAACCCATCTGGAATTATATTTAATGTAAAACAGGAGATAAAATGCGCAAGAAAATTATATACATTATTCCAATTTCATTGAAAACGCAACTTCTTAGTTATTTGCGCAATTTCTTTCCAAACTGTTTTACATTAAACAATATCTTATCGATCGTGCCTCAATAAATGTAATATATGCTGACTAAAAATAAAACCATCATAAATTGGAATAAAGCTTTGTAGGCCTAAGGCCGCGCAATAAATCCTAACTCCAATCCGAGCTAATAGTCTTATACAGCCGAAAATATTCAGGACCCGAGCGACGGACGTAAAATATTACTTTGAGGTTTTGCCGGGTTTCTGAACGCTTTGAAGGCGTTAGGCTGGGTGCACACTATGGGCTAGGCACTACTTGTCCATGTCCATCATCATCATCATCAGCCTATGTTAGTCCACTGCAGGACGTAGGCCTCTCCTATTAACTATGCGTTTAGACGCATTACAGGTAAATGCCCATAATCAGCACGCTGGGCAAGCGGATTGGCGATCGCAGTAATTTGTCCACTATGATGACGCTGCTGCCCACCATCAATCTTGTAGAATGGTCAGTGATAGTTCAATACCTTAGTCGACTCTTACGACACCCGCAGGAGGAGTTGGGGTGGTGACAAATGTATTTTTACTGCCGTCACCACACGGCAAACTGCCATGACCATACTGCTGACAAATTTTAAATTACATAATTCGCCAGTTGTAATTTATGAATTAATGTAAATGACGATTTTTCAGTAGGGCCCAGAAAAAAATTCAACATTTATAAAGTATGTTGTATTATTTTTAAGTAGTTACTAATCCTACTGAAATAATGTTTATCTTATTAATATTTTCTTTTTGTGAGGGCTAGGTATTTGATAATAAGTTACTAACTGCGACCACAGCTTTAGTTCAGGAAATGGCTGGCACTTACGCATCTTTTTTAAATATGGAGAAACGTTCATAATTTAATGAATATCATCAACATTTGTATTTACAAATTCGTATTTACGTTAAAATATTGTCTATGGTTTTTTAACCCTTTACATACATTAAAAAAAGTTGAGAATGAATAAAATGGCAAAATTTTTTTTACGTAGGTACCTAATACTTTTTCCTGGTTATCAATATTTTATACATACCGTTCGATAGAGCAGAAACTTTGCAGTCATGGCTGTATACTTAACTCAATTTCGTCATCTTGACGGTTACATTCAGCATACCTATCGAAAAAAAAATCTTCAATCGACCCATATGAAAACATACAAATTCTACTAGACTGTGTACACCCGGCCTAATATCAAAGGTCTCATAAGATTCCTTCAAAGGCCGAGATGGCTGGATTAACCAATCAAATCCACACGCAAAATATTTAGGCGTCAGTCGTCAAGTTACGGAAACCGACCCCTTATCCTAAAGGGTATTCTTGCCTAAATCGTACCTATTTGTGATCCAAAAACCTACCCACCCCAAAAATCGCTTAGAATATCTAATCGATAAATTACTATGAAACGAATACCATGTATGTCAGTTGCTGTAATTGTAAAACTAGAATGAAATACAGGCTGATTTTTTATTCATTCATTCAAAAAGGGTTAGTTATGAGGACAATTGCCAAAACGTACCTGCATATTAGGTTTTCTTCCTGTGTCATATCATATCAGTATGTTGCAATAAAATATACATCATTACATCACATTTAGGTTGATTCTTTGATTGACCGGTCAAACTTTAGAAGATTAATTCTGAGGTCATATTGACGAACTTTTACTATGGGACCGCCATCCGATTCTAGAAAAAATTTGATTTTCCATAAATTTCCGCCTATAATATCTCAGGGTTTGTATGGAACATCAGATATGACCTCAGAATTAATCCTCTAAAGTTTGGCCGATAAATCAAACCATCTCCCTGTATGTTATGAATATTTAATTGGAATACTGATATTACACAGGAAGAAAACCTAATATCCAGGTACGATTTGGCAATACATCGTCGTGAAACGTACCTATTCTACGTTTCTAAAATTGTATTCTTTTCCAAAGTTAAAGTTTAATTAGGTGTGTCCGTGAATTACTTAGTGAATAAATAAACATAATTTAAATATCATGCAAATTTATTGATATTTCCAGGTGATTAGCATTTTCCCTAAGGCAGTTTGAATTGGGCAAATTTCCCTTACAATAGGACAGAAAATGTAAATTTCAGATAAATTAATAAAGGTGGTAACAACCCCGTGCCACCTTGCCCACGTTTATTACATTCGTAGTTTCACAACTTTACATGTGTTATTTAATATAATTAATTAATATCATAACAACCGTAAAGATATATAAATCGACCTATCCCAACTAAGTATTGTTGGTGCTAAGTTACAGATTCTTAAATACAGTGTGTAAATCTAATACGGGCGATCAATTAAACCAGGCATGGGATTCATTAGTGTAATCATGGATTACAAGATTTTTTTAAAGTTACTCTTAATTTAGACCCCCCAGAATTTTTTTAAGATTATCGGAGCAGCAATGTAGGTACGAACATATGTTATTGTTGATTTGGCAGTTATGTCATCTGCTTTTGAAATTAGCTGTCAACGAGTGCTTAACTCGCCTATGTTGCTTTACATTGCGCGCCGAATTATTTTGTATGGAAAATTTTGTTGCTCTGATTTTAAGTAAAAGTTATTTGAATGTACTTATTATGCCGTAAACTAACACCCCTTAAGAGCTTCGCCCGTATTAGACTTACACCCTGTATACAGAAAACATCCATGACTATTTGACTAAGGCCCGCTGTCCACCTGTAAGTTCTTACGTAAGTTATAGGGTTGGAGTTATACTAAGCCTTAGTAACTAAGGAATGAGACGTGCCTATCACTATCTCATTCCTTAGTATAGCCCCGTCCCTATAACTTACGTAAGAACTTACAGGTGTACGGCTGGCCTTAGGGACAATTTTCTTTGAGATGTAAGCGTAAAAAAATTCCCTTCCTCGGGTAGGTATCTTAGATTCGAATTCGGAACTTTCAGCTCCACAGGCAAGGTCACCGACCTAGCTGTCAAAAGGTTACGGTTATAATCGTATGTGTATTTAGTAGTTTTTTTTCACCTTATTAATAAATAATAAATATCTTGGGACACCCCACACAAATCGACCTTGTCCCGCGGTAAGCTCAATTCAGGCTTGTGATGTGGGTACCAAGCGACGATATATATAATAGATACATACAGATACTTCAATACATAGACAGCCACGACCAAGGAACAAATATTTGTGATAAATAAATACACAAATAATGCCCTCGCCGGGATTCGAACCTGAAATCTCCAGCTTCGTAGGCAGGGTCACTAACCAACTAGGCTACGGAGGCTGATAAATCTGCCGATTGGATTATTGAAATATCGACCGATATAAGATATCAGATATTAGTCGGCTTGCTATGCGTCCGCGATTAGATTACCTTTTTTGGGTCATTATTCGAGCGTTTCAACCGCGTCATTTTCGTGGTGACTTTTTCTGTAGGTTAGCCAACCTACAGTAGTCTTTATGTAGGCTTTATGGTGAATTTTGGTTATTTGGTAGATGTCCCGTACATTTACGAGATAACCAGACAAGAAGTTAAAATAATCAGCCGTTATCGCGAAAAG
>JALPQI010020864.1:0-23799 GCA_025490895.1 Thaumatotibia leucotreta | reverse complement strand
ATGCTTAATTACTTATGTAACTACCGTTTATTTTTATAAATTTCGCCTCATTCTATGGAGAATTTGATTTGCCAAGACGGATTGCCAATGGATCTTCTTGTATGTGATCTCTCCCCCATTCCCGACCGCGACCCGATTCCGATTGCTGTCGGATTTGTATTCACTGATCCTATCTAATCCACTAGTCAAGGTATGCCTCACAGACGTATAGATCTGTAAAGATTACTTTGTCCTTTCCGCGCTAATGGTCTACCTTCCAGTCCTACCTGACCGGGCCAATAACATTCAACTATACCACTTACAGAGTTGTATGGAGCCCATGATCAGCGAAGACGGGATCTTCTTGTATGTGATCTCTCTCCCATTCCCGACCGCGACCCGATTCCGAGTGCTGCAGAATTTGTATTCACTGATCCTATCTAATTCACTAGTCAAGGTATGCCTCACAGACGTATAGATCTGTAAAGATTACTTTGTCCTTTACTGCGCTAATGGTCTACCTTCCAGTCCTACCTGACCGCGCCAATAACATTCAACTATACCACTTACCGAGTTGTATGGAGCCCATGATCTGCGAAGACTGGATCTTCTTGTATGTGATCTCGCCCCCCTCCCCGACCCGCCGGTGCCCGATCTTGCGGTCCGATTTGTGCACCTTGCTGATCGCACCCAGGGGGCCCACCGCCGGCTGCAAAAAAAAGTATTTTAGACGATAATCAAGGTGATAATAATAATATTATTGAGATATTATGAGAAAACTTCAGAATCACGGGCATAGAATTCCCGGTCTTTTTATAGGCTTGCGCGGAGATATATATACACGTAGAGGTCCATAAGTAATTCTAATAATAAATATTATTAGAAATTTTCACATACATCGATCTACTTCACGTGCGCAATTGTACAAGTGAACTGGTTCATATAAACGCCATGTTTATACACAATATAGATAATGACTGTAGTTAATATAAATTATTTCACATTATGCACGACATAATATCATCATCATCATCATATCAGCCGAAAGACGTCCACTGCTGAACATAGGCCTCCCCCAAAGATTGCCACAATATACGAAGAAATTATTATTAAAATATAGATGGCAGCAATTTTTGTACAGAACTTCTATTTAATAAAATGGAAAGAACTTAACCTTTTGGACGCCAACGACCAATACATATATTGGCACCACAGGTTCCACTCCAAAAACCAATATATGTCTCGGTCCACAGGGCAATATAGACCTACACGCATGTGCGTAAAATTCAATTTCAATTTGACATTTAGTTGACATGGCGTGTGAATGACAGCTTTTGTATTTGACGTGGCGTCAAAAAGGTAAAAAGAGTAGGTTATTTGAAAATATACAACCGTGAGTCACTTTTGTGTATTTCATATAAAACTTCATAATGGCGATCGTTTTGACAGTTCGAAAAGAGATGTTGAATTTACTTTCCATTCCGTTAAGAGCTTCAGTCGTATTAGACTTACACCCTGTATATGGACGCTTCCTCTACAACACAAGCCTCAATTGACCGCGAGATGAAGTCAATTTGGGTGTGTTTTTCCCAGAGATTAATTAAATGTGAAATGTCTCCCCCAGCCTGACATTCATATATGAAAACAAAAAAACATGTTCATATCTTAATGTCAGCCTCCGTAGCCGTTGGTAGTGACCCTGCCTACGAAGCTGGAGGTTCCGGGTTCGAATCCCGGTTAGGGCAATATTTGTGTATTTCATCATCATCATCATCATCATCATCAGCCTATGATAGTCCACTGCTGGACGTAGGCCTCTCCTATTAACTATTCGTATAAACGCATCAGGAGGTAAATGCCCGTAATCGCCACGCTGAGCAAGCGGATTGGCGATCGCAGTATAGTATGTGTCCACTATGATGACGCTGCTGCCCATCATCAATATTTTGTCAAATAATGGTCAGTGACACTTCAATTCCATAGTCGACACTTACAACACCCGAAGGAGTTGGGGTGGTGACAAATGTATTCTTACTGCCGTCACCACACGGCCATTTGTGTATTTATTTATCACAAATATTTGTTTTTGAATAACGACGAAACCCGGAGACCTGAGGCCCGTTTTTCAAACGCTTGTAACTTGTAATACAAGTGGAAGTCTCTTTTTAACATCTAATTATTAAGATAAGGACTTCCGCTTGTAATACAAGTTACAAGCTTTCGAGAAATAGGCCCCAGTACCTTACAGTAAGTACTGTAAAACGGGATATTTATTTATCTAACGAATTGTGTACAAACATGGCCTTTGTATGAACCAGGTCACTTGCACAACTGAGAGAAACTGTGAATCATGGCAGTGATAATGTTTATGATGTCACTCCATCTGTTTTCAAACACATTCGTTTTGTTTAGGGGGAGTAGTTTGGTTGTGCAAATAAAAATTAACTGAATGAATAGACTGATACATATTTATGGGTGGATCAACAATTTTTTGTTGTTGTTCTGTCGCATTACTAGGGGGGTTATTCCCAACTGTTACCACCCAACTGACACCAATGGTAACTGGGATTTTTTTGTCCCACCTACCACTAGAGTAATGGGTGGTAACTACTGGGAAAAAGAAATCCCAGAAATTTTAATTCCAAGTTGTTACCACTGTTCGAATGTTACAATGTACAATACAAAAGTTGTATCATACATACATACATCATCAGCCTATCGCAGTCCTCCTATTAACTATGCGTATGAGAGACTATGTGTACATTAAGAGATAAATGCCCATAATCGCCACGGTAGACAAGCGGATTGGCGATCGCAGTAATGTGTCCACTATGATGACGCTGCTGGCCATCTTCTATCAAACTTCAATCCCTTAGTCGGCTCTTACGACACTCGCGGGAAGAGTTTGGTTACAAATGTATTCTTACTGCCGTCACCAAATGACAGTTGTATCATAAACACCTATTACATGTTTATTTAGTTTGCCGAAACCTTTTTACCAGTAGGTAAAAAATAATAGGAATTCTCATGACATGAAGGTATAGTGTGTGTGTGTACGAAACTTACTGTATTACGCGATCCATATATGCCGATACACAGCTTTGTACATTAAGAGATAAATGCCCATAATCGCCACGGTAGACAAGCGGATTGGCGATCGCAGTAATGTGTCCACTATGATGATGCTGCTGGCCATCTTCTATCAAACTTCAATCCCTTAGTCGGCTCTTACGACACTCGCGGGAAGAGTTTGGTTACAAATGTATTCTTACTGCCGTCACCAAATGACAGTTGTATCATAAACACCTATTACATGTTTATTTAGTTTGCCGAAACCTTTTTACCAGTAGGTAAAAAATAATAGGAATTCTCATGACATGAAGGTATAGTGTGTGTGTGTACGAAACTTACTGTATTACGCGATCCATATATGCCGATACACAGCTTAGCACCCCTGTTCAGCACAATAATACTAATGCGACTCACAAATACGACGCTCTTTAACGTATTTAAACTTCGAATGAATCCACGAAGAAATTGGATTGGAGACACATAAAATATCAATTTACGGGTCACTCATGTAATTTGCAGCCACCACAGATGTCATATATACCATAGATCAAGCAAACGTATACTAAACGTATCTACGTAGCGTGTCAAATGAACTCAGTGAAATCTACTGAGTTGTCCGTCATTAATCGCAGCTTGCAGCTTTCGGGCGTCAAATTTTGTAAGTTGAAGTGAACAAAAACATTAATAATGCCTCCTTAAGTAATATTAATTGCAACAACACAAAAAAACATGAATACTCAAGGGCCTGAGACATATTTAAAATCATAGGCAAGTAACAACTTCAGTACAAAATCTGACACGCTCGGCCGCCATACAAATGAATGAACTTGTTTCTTCTATCCAAATCTAATTCTGTGGCAGCCACCGTGTCACCAAAATCTAGTTTGTTTTACTTGTTTATTTTTTAATCTGTAACCTTTTTCATTGTTTACGTTTTGTTTCATGACGCATTGGTTGTTTTTACTGTAATTGCGTGTAAAATTATGTTTTAATAAAATAAATCAATAACTGATATACACGGTGCTCGCGAGCATTGCGAAAGATTTTACTATGCATTCTACACATCAATATAAACAAAAAATATTATGAGACCTAATGTCAAATTCCACAAAAAAAAATTTTTTTTCTTTTTTTTTAGACTTTTTGAATACTTTTAAACATTCCCAATACTTTTTATCATAACAACAATTTGTTAAAATTGTTTTTAAATGTTTTTTTTAGGGACAGGTTTTTTTCGCCAAGTCTATTCTTATTTTTTGATTGTCAGGCAAAAGGTGTGATGATAATATTAGAACACATTGTGGTAGCATTGTAATCAAAAATAAGTTTTATGACGAATTACGTCGAAAAACTTATTTCGAAAAATTTATTAACATAATCTCTGGAACCAAGCCGAATCAAGGAAATTTTATATATCATTAAATACTCTAAATATGCTCAGGATTTCAGCATTAAAATCTTTCGGAATGCTCACGAGCACCGTATATATACCACGTCGATACTCAGCAGGAATGCCTGTGACCAAAGCCCGACGTGTATTTTCGACATAAATCACGTGAGTGACCCGTTAATACAAATATTTGAATATGTTACTTATTGCTCATAAAACTACAACAGTCTAAACACTACGAAGTGATACGCGGCACTGCCATACATGAAAGTTTCTATTTTGGGGTGTCATGAATTCTTTAGCATGTAACCCACAAAACAAACATAGCCATATTTATGTGATCAATAAGCCAATTGACATGGTAACATTGGTTTTCATTAAGCCGCGATTACAATGCGTTGTAGCCCCTTTGTAGCTGATAATAGGTCTACACTGTGTACATGTTCCTTTATGCCCCGGCCACGACATTGGTCTAAGGCGACCAGCGGCGAGCGAATCCATGAGTTGGAGCGGGATGCCGATATGGGTACGAGAGGGAGCACCATACGTTTTCCGCTAAGCCGGTCGCCTTAGACCGATGTCGTGGCCGCGACGTTATAAAGGTTAAAAGCCGAGCCACACCAAATACGTGTGCCGCACACGGTGTGCCATCTACTATGAAATTTCATACTCTACAACGCGCACGCCACAAACGCGCACACGCATTCGGAGTGACTCGGTATTTAGACGGTTAAAAGTCACTGTAAAATAGTACATTACGACACAAGTGCAAAAACATGAAATCCGAAACGAGTGGCGATGTTTTAAAACACGACTAACGGGAGTGTTTTAAATCGACACGAGTTACAAATTTCCTTTTTGCACGTGTCTCGTACGACGTTTTTTAGTACAGATGGCCCTCCGAAGTTTTGGACCTGACGTAAAATGACCCACTTCTCGCACTAGAGCCTAAAAAAGTCTGCCTGCCGTCACCACGCGGTGTAACTAAATAAATTGTAATTACTTTATAAAACTCCCTTTCCTCGTACGACTCTCTTCCCAACTCCAAACAATATAGATAGTCAGTAAACTAGTCTCGACAATGTAAACTTACTAACCGCTGGCCTCATGAAAATATTTTTAAAAGCAATCCTTATCAGTGTGATAACACGAGATGGAAACAACAATCACTGCCATATTTGTTACGTGAGTCAGGCATCATTCATGTTTTTTCACAACTTATTAAGAAAAGGTATTCTAATGTAGGTGTTTCTCTTCTAGAAGGGATTAAATTGGTTTTTCCGTTGTACAAATTCGTTTTTTAACATAAAAAGGAAGTAAATGGGTGAATCAACTTTTTTCTGTCAGTTATTGCCATGGTTACGGACACCTGAGTCACGCTGGTTTTATGCTAAATTATATATTAAAGTATGAAAACATGCATTTTTCTGGTGTTAATAAGCCCTTTCCATGATGAGCCACCTATAAACATGTTTGCATAATATATTTTAATTTAGGTAGCTCCGGATTTCCTCATGCCTAAAGTACTTTTGACGAATTTCCTCATGACTAAAGTACTTAATGAAAGAAAAAATTCGACATTTTCATACATTGTATAGGAAAATGGCATGAAAGTCGGCACGGGCCGCAGTTACAGGAATGAACTGGAATTTATTTTCAGAGTGTTTTGAGGTAAAATAAACCGATTTAGGGGGGCATTTCATTGCTAAAATATGGGACACCCTAATGTGAGGATTGTAAGGTCACAAACATGGCACCCCTCTCTCCAATCTGTCACATTTTGTGGACCCTCTCCCTCCCCCTTGAGGTGTGACGTAATTAATGGATGATCCCTATGATAACGTCGCTTTGACATTATATTCCTGAGTTGCTTAGAGTTTTTAACACGTTCGACGCTGGTGACACAGCGTGTGTGACCAACAAAATCTGATTCCTATGCCAGTGTCACACACATACGTGATCAGAGTAACCTTATTCTTATGCCACTAGTATAAATCAAGTTCTTCCTCCTATGCCAGTGCCATAGAAATACGAACGTTTTTGACACAAGTGCTGTGTCACTGGCATAAGATTAAGAGTACAATCTGTTCGGTCACATATGCTTGTCAATGGCATAGGAGTTCTATCAGATAATTTCGATCGGCATAGTATTAGTGCTTAGTGAAACAGTACTGAAGGCGAACGTGTTAATGGGTTGACTGTACAGTAGTGTCGCTATTCCGTTGACCCCAAACCCACTAATCACTTACACACCTAAAAGTCTACTTCATACTTTTATAGAAGTTTACTGAACTCTGACACAATAGATATTTCTAGATCATTATGTAGAGCCAAAATGCAGGTCACTGGCCTTAATATGTATTTGCAATGCCATATTGTGTGAGATTTGAACGAGTCTATTTAACAGATGAAATACGGTAAATATATAAATTAGTACATTACGACACAAGTGTGAAAAACATGAAATCCGAAACTAGTGGCGATATTTTAAAACACGACCGACAGGAAGTGTTTTAAATCGACACGAGTTACGAATTTAGTTTTTGCACGTGTCTCGTACGACGGTTTTTAGTACAGATGGCTCTCCAAAGTTTTGAACCTGACATAAATGAGCCACTTCTCGCACTAGCGCGTAAAAATGGCACCATCTGTATTCTGTACTAAAAAAATATTTTCGGTTTCTACTGCGGCTGTGCCTAGTTTGGGCCCGATGAATATTGTTATTTCAATGGTAAAATTAAGTAAGTTCAAATTATTTATTATTTACTTATATTTGTATATTTTTCTGATAATAAACATGATCTTGAACAGCGAGTGAGCTGTTACAGAACTCAGTCGGTACGGTAGTTACCCAACCTGCGAAGCTGGCGGTCCCGGGTTCGAATTACGTTTAGAGCGTTTTGGCCCTCGAGTTCGACTTGTGCTTCAATTTATACTCGTTCTTAATTTCGTTTTAACCGCCGTTGACATACAATAAACTGCCTAAATTACCAATATTTTTATAGGCATTCAGTGTAGTTTGGCCGTGTGGTGACGGCAGTAAGAATACATTCGTCACCACCCCAACTCTTCCCGCGGGTGTCGTAAGAGTCGACTAAGGGATTAAGTGTCAGTGACCATTCTTGATTGTAGATCAATGATGGGCAGCAGCGTCATAATAGTGGACACATTACTGCGATCGCCAATCGGCTTGCCTAGCGTGGCGGTTATGAACATTTACCTATACGCATAGGTAATAGGAGAGGCCTACGTCCAGCAGTGGACTGTGATAGGCTGATGATGTAATGAGCTGTGTAGTTTAAAGAATATAAAATATTTTAAAAATAAAAATAAAACCGCCTTCAAAAATTCGCCCGAACTAAAATGTAAAAAATAATTTTGAATCCTATTACTTAGGATTTCCTACCCAAACCTTTAAACCTTTTACCCTATTCATTGAAATAAAATATTATGGCTAGGTACCCTACAGATTTCTTAGAAGTCGGTGCCAAGCCAACCACGTTCATAGGTATATATTAGATAGAGCTTTGTAGCTTACTGTCACTCCGATTACGCTTTTATCAACAGCATGTTCTGCCTCAGTCATTTTGATGACAGCATAACCGGAGTGACAGTAAGTTACAAAGCTCTATCAAATACATATAAGTACTCGCGAAGTGAACATATTTGGCTTGGCACCGACTTCTAAGAAATCTGTAGGGTACCTAGCCATAATATTTTATTTCAATGAATAGGGTAAAAGGTTTAAAGGTTTGGGTAGGAAATCCTAAGTAATAGGATTCAAAATTATTTTTTACATTTTAGTTCGGGCGAATTTTTGAAGGCGGTTTTATTTTTATTTTTAAAATATTTTATTTTTTGCTTTTTAGTAGTGTAAATATAAAATCGTTATTCAGTATGCTCTAAATACTTATAATTAGAATGTACTGCACTGTAGTAGGCCATAAAACCTGAACTGGCGAACTTATATAAATACAACAACAATTTCAAAGGTAACAGACTTAGCATGCCAATATTATTTAAAGAATCACTAACCGCTAACCAACATGTCATAACTACTAAGCAAACACTTGAATAGATCTCGAAAATGTATGACATTTGTTATATACAAAGAATGATCCCCCAACCCCTAATCGTTAAGGAGATATTCCTTTCATCATCAGCTCACCAACATGAGACTATGACCACATAAAGGCAAATACTCGAATAGCTTCCAAAATATATGAAATATGTTATATTTCAAGAATTATCCCCCAACTCCTAATCTCTAAGGAGTTGTACCTTACATCATCAGCTCACCAATATGAAAGGATGACCACCTAAAGGCAAATACTCAAATAGCTTCCAAAATACACGAAATATGTTATATTTAAAGAATTATCCCCCAACTCCTAATTGCTAAGGAGTTGTACCTTCCATCATCAGATCACCAACTTAAGATGTTCATGACTAGATGCAAATACTTGACTAGTCTTCGAAAATAAATGAAAAATGTCATGTGTGCCTACAACATTTGAAGAGTTCCCTCGATTTCTCCAGGATCCCATCATCAGATCTGGATTTGGTGACAATGGGACCAACTAGAAGGTATACCCTTTCAAACAAAAAAATAATTTTTCAAATCGGTCCACGCGTCTTCGAGTAATCGGGGAACATACATAAAAAAAAAAAAAAGATTTCGACGAATTGTAAACTTCCTCCTTTTTGAAGTCGGTTAAAAATAACCGACGATTTGGAGTTGGTGATTGAGTAAAACCCTAGCCGGACTGATGTATATTATCTTTTATGTTTTGTGTTATTGTAGTTTTAGAGTCCTGTGTATGTGTGCTTTAGTGAATAAATTACTTTTTCTTTTTCAAACTACCAAAAGATGCGCAGGCGGTGACTCACAAGTTCAATGACATCCAAATTAGGGCAGACGTCTGCCGAAGGGACATTATTACTGTGGGATACAATATGCCTAAGGAAATTGGTTTATTTTCCGTTGTTATTGGTCTGTATTCTTATAAATAAATAACAATAATAATAAATCATAGGACATCTTACACAAATCGATCTAGTCCCAAGGTAAGCTCAATTGAGGCTTGTGATGTGGGTATCAAGCGACGATATGTATAATAAATAGATACTTAAATACATAGACAGCCACGACCAAGGAACAAATATTTGTGATAAATAAATACACAAATGCTGCCCTCGCCGGGATTCGAACCCGGAACCTCCAGCTTCGTAGGCAAACCAACTAGGCTACGGAGGCTAACAAATGCGTCACAGTATCTTGTTCGAGATGTACACCGTGAGTTTGAGTACCCGACCCATTTTAAGGTTAAGGTAACTATTTAATTAACTCGCTAGACGTCGCGAGTTCGTTTTTTGGAGTCGCTAATTAACTTTTTTCTTGTCGACAGATTATGTAGGGATTTTGCAATTTACGGATTATTTCATGTCATCAGTGTCTCAATGCAAGATTTTAGGATTGTATACAGAAAGATACACGGATAAGCAATCTGACTATTGTATGCGTTTCTCACCATTGTACTGTTGCATTTTCAATTGCTGTTTTAATAAGATTTATAACCTCTCATTTATAAGAACTTACGTCGTATTACGTATAGGTCTTCGTACATTATAACATTTATAACCACTCAACGACGACTCGACTCTATGCCAAATGTTTAAGCCGTAGTCATAACTTTAAGGGAAGCTTATTTAGATCAAATATAATTAATTTCTCTAAGAAACTAGTGTTTTAACTCTTACTGTTATTGAGTTATTGAAAAAATAAGTTTAATGACTGAACAAGTGTATTGCAACCTTTATTACATTCTAATGTTACTTATTTTGACATGTGCCGTCAGTCACCTGAGATTAACTTTTATTGTATTCTTAAGGTTCTCTCACACTTACCATTTCATTTATTATGTATGAAAACAAAAAATATATATTCATGAAATAAAACTATGAAAACGGATAAACTCGCGTATATTAACTAATTTTAACTTCATTCCGACGTTTCGAACACTTTACAGGGTTCGTGGCCAGCCGTTCTGCCTTTTGTTGGAGGGGTTACAGACAGGATCAGCCGCATCTTGAAACGTGCTTCTATTAAAACCTATTTTAAGCCAATGAAGAAGATGTCGCAGTTTCTGAGGCCTGTTAAGTATAGCACCCCCTTACTGAATGCAGGAGTGTATAAGCTGGACTGTGAATGTGGGCTTTCATATGTTGGGCAGACAAAGAGGAATATCACTACTAGGGTGAAGGAACACATAGCCGATGTCAAGCACCGTCGACAACAGTCTGCGGTTTGGGAGCATGTCAGTGGTGGACCGAATCATTCTATTAAGTTTGACAAGCCTTTGGTTCTCGTTAAGGAGAAGAGAAACATTCCTAGAATGTTGCGTGAGGCTATTGAGATAATGAAATATCCAAACTTTAATAGAATGGAAAGAAGCTTTTCTCTACCACCAGCTTGGGATCCAGTTGTTCATCTGATAAAGGAACAGTCTAGACATAAACCGTGAGGCTGATGTATTTGGCGGTGGTGACCATTACCCCCCCTTTTTAGTACTGGCAAATTTTTTTCAAAATTATTTTAAATTTCCTTATTAATCAGAATTGTATGTTTCGGTTTAATGCATGATGATCTTAAGATGTACTACAAATGTTTTTTGAAAAGAGTTGTCCCGCTGAGTTTCTTGCCGGTCCCAATTTTGGGATACCTTCCTAACAATACAATCATACAAAGGAAGGAAATACTTCTCAGGCAGTGGCGTAGGGATAGAACCGGCGTAGATTATTTATTTTGTCTCTTGTCTTCATTCTGAAAATATTTGTAATGAATAACTAGCTTAATTTGCAAATTTTGTATGTACATCCATCCTTAAAATTTATTGTCTGTGGTTTAGTAATTTTTTCTTTGGTGGGTAGTTTTGTACTTATCTTTCTTATTTTGATGGAGGTAGATCTATCAAATTTCCTCCATTGTCAGTCATCCGCAGACCACGAACCCTGTAAAGTGTTCGAAACGTCGGAATGAAGTTAAAATTAGTTAATATACGCGAGTTTATCCGTTTTCATAGTTTTATTTCATGAGTAATCCTCGCGGTAACCGAAGAAAATAAAAAATATATATTTTTTATCGAATTTTCCAAAAGCCGTTATACCATACAACTTCTATTAATGGCCCAAGTAACCTGTCTAATTTAACGCAAATCGAAACGAGCACCCTGTATATGTTCTGGGTTTAAGTTCAAATAATGATATTGATATTAAAGTAGTTTACGACTCTTAGACCACTCACTCGTCGTGCACTAAAGATCAACCCAGACACGTTCGTCACACATTTCATGATTTTTTGAATTTTTTTATTCTGGAATATAAAAAATAATATTTTGGGACCCTTATTCTTTTTGAAAGGCCTATTTGATGATGATGATACTCCACAAGTCCACGCTATAGGATTACAGCAAAATAAAAACTTTACTAGCATGTATGTATGTATTCTACCACTTATTACTTTTTTTTCTACATTTTATTGTACCAGTCGCAAATTTCTAGTAGCAAAATTCAGACGAACATGGCGAAACTTTCCAGTTTACTATGGAAACCTAAAAATGGCTAGTTCCAAATAGTTCATGTGGGTAATTGAGGATTTAATATTTTTTCGTAAGGTTCATTATTTTATAAATCATCATCATCATCATCATCATCAGCCTATGATAGTCCACCGCTGGACGTAGGCCTCTCCTATTAACTATGCGTATAGACGCTATAGGAGGTAAATGTCCATAATCGCCACGCTGAGCAAGCGGATTGGCGATCGCAGTAATGTGTCAACTATGATGACGCTGCTGCCCATCATCAATCTTCTATCAAGAATGGTCAGTGACACTTCAATCCCTTAGTCGACTCTTACGACACCCGCAGGAGGAGTTGGGGTGGTGACAAATGTTCTGACTGCCGTCACCACACGGCCGACGGCCTATTTTATAAATAAGAAACATTAAAAAACCTAGATTGTTCTAAATTGGAATGTAAGCAAAGCAAATGGTCGTTAACTAAAAATACTCTTATCAAAACATTAGTAACACATTTGTATTAACTACATATTATCAGTCCTATACCACAATTTGTTTTGGTACTTTTCTTTGTATACATTAGTTATTCATTTCATGCCTAATCTGTTTTAATTTTCTAGTCAATTTATTCTAGAATAAAATATTTTTATATTTGAATCAGAGAATAAGAGGGATATATTTTTAAGAATAGTGACTTTCATATATTTAATCCAGCTATCTCTGCTGTCCCATTTACATTATGATTTTTTGATTATGATGTTTTTATTATATCCAGCATAATTTTTCGAAAATAAGTTACTGTACCACGCGATGAAAAGTCCGATGTCTAATGAGGAGTAATGATTAATATAGCCAGTAGAAAACTAAAAAAATGTAAACAAACAAATATGGCTGACTATCTAGAGCATTTGATATCTTTGACACAGTACCGGGCCAGCGTTGGGACTACGCAAAATAGGCACATATGATGTCGAGTTGCGGAAAAAAATGGCCAGAAAAACAACAACAACAACAACACATATTGTACACGTTCGTAGATGTGTTTTCACGTTCATCATCATCATCGGACCCGCGCGCAGAGGGTTTCGTACCGCCACACAACTATAACGCTGAAATGTATGATGTATTAAAAAAATCTACTTACTAGATATTGTTCAAACGAATTTCAATTTACCACATAACCACTTTGGAAGTGTCCCTCACCTCAAGCAAACAATACAGTTCAGAAAAAAAAACAATCCATAAGGGTTCGGTTTCTATGCCATTTGGCTATGTCCAATCTATGAAGCTAGAGGTATTATACGAAAAAAAATCTGTGAGTATATTTATTCAAGTACTTAACCTTTGACTGTAAGTGTCACAATGGGGTAATAATAATTATCTGGCCATGTTTATGTACCTAATTAATTAATAATCATAAACCATTCGTCTAATTAAAAAAATCCATGCATTGTTTCTATAATTGAAGTGATTATGCTAATTAGGTTTGACTGTAATGAAATCTTAAAGGCTGAGCCACACAGGACGCGTGTGCGTTTGCGCAGCGTGCGTGTTGTAGCTAATGTAAACGTTTTTATAATTTACTAGCGACCCGCCCCGGCTGCGCACGGGTACTATACCTACATAAAAACCTTCCTCTCGAATTACTCTACCTATTAAAAAAATCTCATCAAAATCCGTTGCGTAGCTTTAAAGATTTAAGCGTACAAAGGGACATATGGACAGAAAAAGTGACTTTATTTTATACTATGTAGTGAAGTAGCATATTTTTGCATAGGCCTCCCCCAATTCGCGCCACCATACTCGGTCCTCAGCTCTCCGCATCCAACCACGTCCCGCTACATTATTTAGATCGTCGGTCCATCTAGCGGGAGGGCGACCCACCGGGTCTATGTTCATTAGTGGACGACTATGGGCTGATGATGATTTTTGCATAAAACCAGCGTGACTCAGGAGGCCGTAACCATGGCAATAAATAACAGACAGAAAAAACTTGATTCACTCATATACTACTGGCAGAATGATTATGTGAATTATCTGCTAATGCACCCCTAAGCGTAGGTATAAGGGCCTGTTCACACTACCGAATCACTGAGGCGATTTAAAAGTGATTTCTATATAAAATTGCACGCGGCGAACTCGCGGCGATATCGCCGCGTGCAATTTTTGTATAGAGATCGCTTTAAAATCGCCCAAGTGAATCGCTAGTGTGAACAGGCCCTTAGGAGAGCACTATTTATAGCACTGGACTGAAATATATAAAAACTACGAGTAGAAAATAAGTTTTAGAAATACAGTGATTTACATTGTTTTTGATTCATTAAGTAAATTTAACCTTAGTTTGGATTTTTATGTGCATTTTTCAATAAAAAGATACTGCAAGATTGTTTACCTTTTTTTAAACACCAAACCAAACAGAGTATAACGTGAGACTCAAACATTAAAATATTATCAAACCGGGTTAGTCACTTATTTAAGTCGATGATTGCTCGACATGTTTCATTGTGTTACTTTTGAGGTCTTACAAGGACCCTCTTAATGGGTCGAAACATGTACGCAAACATCGACTTAAATACGTGAGTAACCCGGTTCAATAATATTTTAATAAGTTTGTGTGTGTGTATGGAATTGATTTAAGAATGCAATTAAGTGTGAAATACTCTGGTTCAGTGGTCTCTGAGATATGCAATAAACAGTACATTAACTGCAAAAAATTCACAACTAATACTTCTTAGAAGTAATTGAGTAGCATGTTAATATTTACTGGAATAGCAGTGCAATATTTGTTCAAGTAATGAAAAGTTATGTGTATTTAGTATTAAAACTGTTTTAACTAGAATAATTTAAAGTCTTTTACGTTGTGGCTTCATGTCTGAGGGTTGTGACTAGGGCTGCCAACCAAAAACCACAGATATGCGGGACATTCGCGAATAAATTGCGGGACTTGGCTATAAAATGCGGGATGGGAACGACATTCACATTAAAAAACAATGCTTAATTTCAGATCGGTTCAATTTAGATGCACCTATTGCACCCATCGCAATCATTCATATTTTGGCAGTATACACGTTCAGTGCACGGTGCTTGCGGACTATTGGTACGGATATCGCGGTACATTCAAATTAACAAGACGAAATTTTAAATTGCTTTCATTTACGTATTCATATTACTATTTTAGTATTCCCTGAAAAGCGGGACAACTGGCGTCCCTTTGCGGCGAACCCTTTGCGGGACACATACTTTAGAACCCCAGAAACGGGACGTCCCGCATATAGCGGGACAGTTGGCAGCCCTAGTTGTGACTCCTATGGGGTGTTTGTCCCATCACTGCTCTCCAGGGTTGTGTTTTATAAAGTTACAATTTTCAATTTTGCTACTGGCGTCTTTTTCTAGCCAATGTGCGTGCGTTAGAGAGACAAACAGTAAAATTGTAAAATCAAAACTTTATAAAACACGACCCAGGCTCTTAGATCTTCTGCCATATGAATAATTGTCGGGAGTTAATTGAAAGTAGGAGTATATAATTATGTAGCTTAGATACCAGGTAGGGGAGACCAGGTATGAACGTAACAATTTTCAGTTTTTGATTTTTTATATTTTTTTGGTAGCAGTTTTCAATCTTTGCATCTTTATGTGCAATAGACACATATTTCATGTATCTTTTGGTACCAAAATAAACTTCATACATCGAATAGTTTTACAGAAAAATGGCTCACAGCGAAGGATGGAATTTGTTGCAATTATCCCTACCCCCAGGGCTGGTTGTAACAGTGCATAGGGATAATAGAAACAAAGTAAATAACTATAAAATAATCAATATAATTATGTGTAATTAGTATTTTTAAGTAATCAACAGTCTTACAATATCACTATCTCAAAGACAAACATTAACAATGAATGAATGTAATTAACAATAAGTATTTTATGAGACGAAATTAATTTATACCCATAGGATATATGAGTGACGTGAGGGCAATCAACTTTCTGTCTTATTCTAAATGGCATATAAACAAATGCTTAGGTGTAATCCAAGGAATTAAATGCTTCCTGCATTGCCCTTACTTCTGAGTATACTACCAAGCTAATCATACAATGTACCTAGTATGATAAAAAAATGTGTTTTACTACTCATTGACAGTGAATATTTGTTTCTAGAAACAAATCCCGCCTTGGGTAGTGCCGCTGAACTTTTAAGTAAAGCTTTCCTTTACTTTACATGTCTATATAAAGTGATGTGAGCCAGTTGGTACGTCTTTGCTGCGTCCCTGTAGGACATTTAAAAAAAGGATCACCTCAACTGCAGCTAAATCTATAATTTCTATTTTGGTGGACTTCTGTCTGTTGTTATTTTGTGTAATTAGACATTCTGCAACAAAAAGGCACTAAGTATATGAGTTATTTAATAAACGCTAGCACATAGGTGTACCAATGAGCCTCCAATTTGGAAATCGGGATGAAAGTAACAAGTTGTTTCAATCATCCCTGGGTATCGAATTTCCAGAATCCCACAAACACGTAGCAAACAAACATAAAAAGCATCATTAAAACATTGATTTGCAACCCTCAAACTGTAAATGACTAGTGACTTTACAACACCCATGCAAAACGCAAGCTATAGCGTTTACCATGAAAAATCTAGCTAAGATTGAAAAAATCGTTAAAAACTTACTTTTGACGCATTTTTTTGGGACCATAGCACTATACGCATAACCTGCCGTCACAGCACCGTGGGTGTAACTGAGGTTAGGGGGGAATCGAAATGGCATCTAATGCCCTGAAGGACGTTCGGATAGATGTCGTAGAAAATTTTTAAATTAATTTGTTACGTTCATCCCGCGTTACTTTTATACCTGGTCTCCCCTACCTATCCTGGTTTGTGGGTGGGGGGGCTGGATATTTCAGGTTTGCAATCCGGTGAGGACATTCTTAGTGTATTAATTATCACAAGTATTTTGTTCCTTGGTTGTGGCTGTCAAGTATCTATATGTATAAAATAAATAAAATAAATAAATAAATAAATATCTTGGGACTTCTTACACAAATCAACCTAGTCCCACGGTAAGCTCAATTAAGGCTTGTGTTGTGGGTACCAGGCGACGATATATATAATAGATAGATACGTATAGATACTTAGATACATACACAGCCATGACCAAGGAACAAACATTTGTGATAAATAAATACACAAAGAATGCCCTCGCCGGGATTCGAACCCGGAACCTCCAGCTTCGTAGGCAGGGTCACTACCAACTAGGCTACAGAGGCTGACAAATCATTCATAAGATCTATCTAATATACATATATATAGGTATTGTTACTTGGTAGCGATAATCACAAGTCTTAATTGAGCTTACCATGGGACTAGGTATATTTGTATAAGATGTTCCCAGATATTAATTAATAATTATTATAATAACATATCAACCTCCATAGCCTAGTCAGTACGGACCCTGTTCATAGGCAAAGGGTGAAGGTCTGCACCATTGCACATAAGCTATAGTGACACCAAAGGTCAAGCTGGGTTATGGCATATTTACACTTCATTCAATCTTTGTAAAATTTATTCATTATCTCTTAGGGTGCATTATTATTAGTGCAGTCATTGAAGCATTAATGCTCCGAATTTTTTTACTGTGAACCGAATTGCATACAATTTTAGAATTAGGTTCATCTTACCCTTAACTTCAAAAGTGAAAATGATTCGAACTGCGTAACCACCCTGGGGGTGGTTACCACCCCTTCTCGGGGGTGGCGTTTTTTTTTTGCTAAATAACCTCGGATATCGATAGAAGGCCTAATTTTAAGCAAAAAATTATCTATAAAGTTTTTCAAAAAATCCAATACTTTTGAAGTTATTGGCAGTTGAAAATTCGCATTTTTTTCACGTTTTTCATCGGTTTTTTATCAATATCTCCAAAAATGTACGTTTTATCGAAAATTTTGTAGTACAAAATTGTAGCAGGTAAAACAATGATCAATTTGGGTTTTTATAAAGTATTCTAAGTGCAATATTAAGCTAGATATTAAAGATCAAAGCCGTTTTTATTTTATCTGAAATTTAATCGATGTGGTCAATGCCATCTACCGGCGAGCAGATGCATTTTATGCATTCGAATACATAAGGATTTTGTAGTGCTTGAAATAAGCTTTAAAATGAGCCCTATCAAAAGTATTTTGCACGGAAACGAAGTGAGCTGTATCGCAAATAAGGGGAGCATCTAATTTTTTTTCTTTTAAATCAATGGGTTTCATAAGTGCCATTTCCACTAAAATTAAAATTAATCACATTCCGCCTAGAATTAACTTTATTATGAAGAGTTTGATGGATAGTATCAGTTTGGCTGCTTCAGGACACATAGTTTTAAAAAAAAGTCACGATTAAATAAAAAACGAAATTTCTAATTTTCTTAAAACCCATTTTGTTTTAATAATATCTCAAAAATGACGACAGATACGTATAAAAGTGTAGGAATTCAAAATTAAGGTATTTTCTGATAAACAATTTGGTTTTCTTGTTTTTTCTGTCAAACAAAAATTGACTGAGAAATGATTGTTTAAAGAGCGCGTGGCAGCGCAATCAGAGCCTCTCTTAAGCCCTTTAACCCTTCGCCGTTTTAGAAAAAGGTTTTTTACTATATATTGCAATGAAGGATGTTGTAGCTCTCTTAATTACCTTTACAATGGTTCTTAACCGACTTCAAAAAAGGAGGAGGTTTACAATTCAACGAAATATTTATTTTTATTTTTGTGTATGTTCCCCGATTACTCGAAGACGCGTGGACCGATTTAAAAAAAATCTGTTTTTGTTTAAAAGGGTATACCTTCTGGTTAGTTTCATTGTCATCGAATCCAGATCTGATGATGAGATCCTGGAGAAATCGAGGGAACTCTTCAAATGTTGTAGGCACACATAACATTTTCCATTTATTTTCGAAGACTAATCAAGTATTTACGTCTGGTCATGTACGTCTTAAGTTGGTCATCTAATGATGAAAGGTACAACTCCTTAACGATTAGGAGTTGAGGGATAATTCTTTAAATATAACACATTTCAAGAATTTTTGTAGCTATTCGAGTATTTGCCTTTAGGTGGTCATAGTCTCATGTTGGTGAGCTGATGATAGAAGGTATAACTCCTTAACGATTAGGAGTCGGAGGATAATTCTTTGAATATAACAAATTTCATACATTTTCGAAATCTATTCAAGTGTTTGCGAGTAGTAGTTATCCTTTCATGTTAGCTGATGAAGGAAGGAACAACTCCTTAACGATTAGGAGTTGGGGGATGATTCTTTTTGAAGCTATTCGAGTATGCTGCCGTTTTGTATGGGACAGACAAATTTATTCACGCAATTTCGGCGTTGGTCCGGTAGTAAAAGTTGGTCAGTATGACTTATACATTCACATCTTTCTTTGCTCTACTATGTGATACATACTGTATTTACTGTTTTAATTTAGGGGTGGTGTAGGGGTAAGAATATGATAATCATTTTCGAGAGTGTACAATAATATTTAAATCCTTTTCATATTATCAAAAAAAATAACTATTTTTTATCAAGGGGTAGTTTTCAAGGGTTGAAATGGGTTGAAGATTTTGGTAATTATTATAGAGAATATAAAATATTACTTACTTTATACTTACATCTTTTTATGTCATACCAATTTTTTTTTGTGATTTTTTCAATTTAGGGGTTGTTTGCAAGGGTTGTAAGATATTGAAGGGGTTGAAAATGATTTTCATATGAGGTAATTATGTTAGAAAATACTTTAGAATATCACCACTTACTATTAGACTTGTTTTTAGCGATAAAATGGCTCAATGTAAATTTTGCCATTGAGGGGTTGTTTACACCCCTTAAAAATAACAGGCGGAGTTCAGATCATTTTCACTTTTGAAGTTAAGGGTAAGATGAGCCTAAATCCAAAATTTCATGCAAATCGCTTCACAGTAAAAAAATTAAGAGTTAAGACCATATTTTTCGCTTCAATTACTGCACTATATTTTTAGACAGTTGATTGCATAATAAAAAGTTTGGGAACTCATTTAAAAAGTATCAGAAATACAGTATGTATCACCTCGTAGAGCAAAGAAAGCAACCCATGAATATTTTATGTATGTATGTTTAGTATGATCTAAACATTAATGGGTTTCTTTCTTTGCTCTACGAGGTGATACATACTGTATAGAGCTATAAATCATTCTGAAATATAGAATTACTAAAGATATAATTGTTCTGCAACTACAGTTAATATTGTCTATTTAAATGCACAAATCCTAGGTTAGAATTGAATACAGATAGGTGGGTTATGTTTATTGTTTTAATATTGATATTAATGTAATCTACTTCACTAACAATAATATGCTGAAATGTTTTATATTTAAAATAATGTGTTTAGATGAAAAATAAATACAAAAAAATGACTATTTATTTACAAACATAAATTTATGGTTGGAGATAAGATCCTGAGTATGAGTCACTTTGAATATTGATGAACAAACTACAAATCTGTATGGTGTATGCCTTCCTTATGTGTCACACATCTAAGAAACGTGTTTGTTTGCAAATTTACTACTTATTATGAATACCTTGGGTTAAATAGTATTATTGTGACTGAAAATTACCCCCAATTCATAAATTTATAAAAATAAACTGCCTATTGTTATTTTAATCGAATACCCTTGTCAAGGTAATTTGTAACAACGATTTATAGTGAAAATCATATTTAACAACAGTTATTAATAAATATCGCCCCAATTATGTAAATTACTAGCATACACCGCCTCACTTTCTCTCGACATCTCTCTCACTCCCTTATGAATGAAAATAAACGTAACGCTATAAATATATACAATACTCACGTCGTACGGCACCATTTTTTCAGCCAACGAAACTCGGTCCCGATCTGAAAATGCAAAATACAATACGAAATAAGGACACTAGAATCATCACTAGGACACTAAACTGCACTGCACTTTGCGAGAGCGATCGAACAGGATTAAGCAGAGTATTATTAGATTTAGAAATTATGTACCATCATCATCAGACCCCGACGGCTGGGCAACAATTTCAGACTTTTTTATCCCGGATTCCATCACTTCTATATGATCCGTGTCGCCCGAAGCCATTTTTGTTCCACTGTTACACCCCCTATTTTGAAGTCACTCTAGTTAGTCTTTGCACAATAAAATTTATCATGGCTCACATCACACATGCATTGTTAACACAACGATTCACTGTAATTTAATTATAAGAAATCAATTAGTTTACGCGAAAAAGCTCGCCCAGTTACATCCGTCTGACACGACCGTTCATATTTAACTGGGTTGCCCTATTGAAAAAAATTGCATAGATTATAGAGTTCTTGGCATAGTGTTGTCAATCGATATTTACCAAAAAAAGTTGACGGTTTTTTTGTGTTGGATTGTTTTGACTTTTTGACGCTGGCAACTACGATATCGGCGAACGCCATGTTTATTTCTTTTCCGTCATTCCTTTGCCGCGGAGAGATTTTTTTAAGGTTATTTCCTAGTCTTATCTTGGCGTCTGTTTTGATTTTCAAAGAAATTCATCTTCTTTTAATGAATATGCGCTTTCTGATCAAGTATCAATAGTATAACGTTGATTGCTTCGTGTTTCCAGATAGCGTCGTGCGGCTGTAGCTAATATTATAATCGGCGAATATATTTACCGATTGACGGCGTTGTTTTTATGAAAATGGGCAAGAAAGTGAGAGAATACAAGTCCGGCGACTTTATATTCGCTAAAGTTAAAGGATATCCAGCGTGGCCGGCTCGTGTAAGTGTTTAAATTTGATTTACAAATGTAATTATGGGCTTAAAAACAAAAGATTTGAAATGGAGTCCTAGTGGACTTTTAGGCGGGAAGACATGTTAATGTTGGTCCCCACGCTTGGATACAGAGTGATTATGCAAATACTGATAAAATATAACAGTGTAGCTACCCTTTGGGTCCTATTTGACAGTGAAAACTGGCATTTAAATTACATAATTTGACAATGGAAGTTGGGCATTGTGCTCCATTTTCATAAGTATACAAACTAACAGACGTTGTAAAGATAGAACTATCTCTCATTACATATAAGATTCACATGTTAATAGTATAGTGGAACAAAGAGCTATTAAGAGAACTCTTTAACCCTGGTTAAATATAAGGTGATAAACTAATAAAACAATCAGGGCCAGAATACACAGCTTTATGCATACCAATTAGGAAGAGACCAAGATTTAAGAAAAATCTTATTACCAGTTATAGCATTATACAATATACATAAACATAACCTTCAGAATACTTAATCACATTTTTATCACAAAAACATGAAAACAATGTTATCTCAATTACTAACGAGAATGTATTGACATGCAGTCAAGGTATTGAATTTGTATACCATTTTACATCTAGTGCTGCAACAATAATTATTAAATCGGCATGGAAATTTGTATTATGGTTAGTGATGGGTCATTCCCGGTAATTTCCCAATCTTCAATCAGACTAGTTATGCCCATCATTAATTATGGTCATTACAATAATGGCCTGTGTAAAGAAATCATTCTTCATCATAAAACACGATTGTTATGAGTGGAAAGTCTGAGGACTTAAGAATTTACTAAATACCTATTACCTTATTGAACACTAACAAGAATGGAATAAGAGATATTAGTAGATAGAGAATTTTAGGGTATTTTTTTATGGCATAAAACAAATAATATTGCAAATTTTATGTGTGCATTAGAGTATAAATATAACATTTATTACTTTATCTCTTTAACAGGTACAGAGACAGAATGGCAAGAAGTATTTTGTATACTTCTATGGCACCGGGGAGACGTAAGTATTACTTTACTGTAAGAATACATTTGTCACCACCCCAACTCGTCCCGTAGGTTTCGTAAGAGTTGACTAAGGGATTGAAGTGTCACTGATCATTTCTTGATAGAAGATCGATGATGGGCAGCAGCATCATCATATTGGACCAATTACTGCAATCGCCAATTGTCCTATGAAAGGCCTATGGCCAGCAGGGACCTAAGATAGCATGATGATGTGATACATAATATTAAAAGAAACTTATGTCCAACACTGGACTCACATGATATGACTTATGATTCCAGAGCCAACCTGCCTCCAAACATGATATTCGACTATGCGGAGAACAAGGACAAGTTCCTCAACAAGTCGGTGAAACGCAAGGACTTCAACGATGGAGTGAAGCAGATTGAACATGACTTTGCCAACAATGTTCCGCTGGAGCAGGTCATTGGGGCTTTGGCGGTGAGATATATCATTATTGTATATGGTGCTGTGTGGTGACTGCAGTAATAATACATTTGTAACCACACGATGGATTGCCTCTATCTATACTAGTATTTACACCGGCTATCTTACCTCCAAACCGAAACACAGCAGTGCAAACACTGCTATTAAGGGGCAGGTTTTCGGTCTGTTATTACCATGGATAGGGTCACCTGAGCCACGCTTGGATATGCAAAATTACTGTAATTAAAATAAAACTATGAAAACGGATAAACTCGCGTGTATTAACTAATTTTAACTTCATTCCGACGTTTCGAACACTTTACAGGGTTCGTGGCCTGCGGATCACCAGACCACGAACCCTGTAGTGTTCGAAACGTCGGAATGAAGTTAAAATTAGTTAATACACGCGAGTTTATCCGTTTTCATAGTTTTATTTCATGTGTAATCCTCGCGGTAACCGAAGAAAATATTACTGTACTTAAATTATGCAAACATGCCTGTA
>JALPQI010020863.1:0-14300 GCA_025490895.1 Thaumatotibia leucotreta | reverse complement strand
TATCTATTATACAGGGTGGTCCAAACCTTGACGTCAAAAAAATTTTTTTAGGTTCCCTACGTCATGGGCTATCAGAATATACCCCATGTATGTTAGCCGATTTTTTGTAGTTTTCGAGTTATGAATTTTGAAATTTTTTTTTGAGAAATTCTACAATTAAGAAATTTATTGATAAAAAAAAAACTATTGGGTTTTTTAAATATTTTCTTTTTGTAAAAGTATTACTACAAATAAAGCATTTACTGACAAAAAAATTAGCGTCCTCACTTTGATACAAGTAGGATAAAAAATACCAAATTCAAAATTGTTCGTTAAAAATGCATCAAAATAGCATTAATGTACGTAAATAAAAAAAATAAAACATATCCCAAGGATATTTGGTAATGTAAAGACTGCCCTAGACCTTAAACCTTCGTAAAAGCAAAAAAAAAGTGATACTTAATAATGAGGATTTTTCGGAGTAGTCGGTCAAATAAAGTTAAAAAAGCTTAAAATTTTAAAGTAGTAAAAATGATTTGAATAACTACACAAATTGAGTTTTCGTGGTATTTTCTGTCTTTGTTTATTGATAAGAACAACAAAACAGACGAAATTTAACTTTATTTTTAAATTAAAAATTTAGAAGTTTTTTTTAAGTTTATTTTGACCGACTACTCCGAAAAATCCTCATTATTAAGTATCACTTTTTTTTTGCTTTTACGAAGGTTTAAGATCTAGGGCAGTCTTTACATTATCAAAAATCCTTGGGATATGTTTCATTTTTTTATTTACGTACATTAATGCTATTTTGATGCGTTTTTAGCGTAAAATTTTGAATTTGGTATTTTTTATCCTACTTGTATCAAAGTGAGTACGCTAATTTTTTTGTCAGTAAATGCTTTATTTGTTGTAATACTTTTACAAAAAGAAACTAGTTAAAAAACCCAACAGTTTTTTTTTATTAATAAATTTCTTCATTCCAGAATTTCTCAAAAAAAAATATTTTCAAAAATTCATAACTCGAAAACTACAAAAAATCGGCTAACATACATGGGGTATATTCTGATAGCTCATGACGTGAGGAATCTAAAAAAAATTTTTTGACGTCAAGGTTTGGACCACCCTGTATATATCGTCGCTTGATACTCACATCACAAGCCTTAATTGAGCTTACCGTGGGACTAGGTCAATTTGTGTAAGATGTCCCAAGATATTTATTTATTTATTACTTATTTACAGTGTTAGAAACAACTCGGCGATAAACGGACAACTATAAAAGTTCAGTAGCGTATCGCAACTAGAGCATTTCCGATCGAGAATTTTCTCCGATGTTCACACAACTTCCTCCATATACGCTATGCAAAATGGCGGCTTTGTATTTTTACTTGTCATACATATAACAGTAAAAAAATACAGGATGTGTCAATAGGCTTACCCCCTTATTCATAATATTCATAAACGTTTGCTAACTTAATAAACCGCTAATAATTGTTACAATGTGTTCTAATGTTACCACACCTTTTGCCTGACAATTAAAAAATAAGAATAAATTCTACGAAATAACATGTCCCTAAAAAAACAAGTAAAATAAATCATTTTAACAAATTGTTGCTATGATAAAAAGTACTGGAAATGTTAAAAAATATTCAAAAAGCAAAAAAAAAAAAAAATTTGGTGGCATTTGACGTTAGGTCTCATAATATTTTTTGTTTATTTTGATGTCTAGAATGCATAGTTAAAATCTCTAGCAATGCTCCCGAGCACCGTCTATAGATAATTAAAACAGGGGCTAGTGTTGTAAATCACGTCCGGGCGGTAATAACTGCGGAACCCTCGAATTTGCTATTTGCCGAAATAAGGGATGTCCTTCCGAGTTTGACCTATTTTTATACAGGGTTTCCTCGGAGACTTCATCAGTTTTATATTTTTGAACTCTTCTAACAACTAGTCACTGAATGTCCTGGGTCTCTTTAACAGACGACTTTTATTAAAAAAAATGTCGTTTATTTTACTTTTAAACGTGATATTGAGGTAAGTACCGAAAAGCATTCTTCAGATAATGTGTGATGTCATATACTAAGTAGATTTGGCGGCGGCAGGCAGATCATTTGGAAGGTATTTTCTTTTTATAGGTAGATTGTTTAAAGGTATATTTAATTTAATTTTTTAATTTTAGTTTAAAGTGTAATTAATTTAAATTGTAGTTGATTTAATTTATATTCAATTTGTCAGCCACAGTACACACAGTAGCCTAGTTGATTAGTGACCCTGCCTACGAAGCTGGAGGTTCCGGGTTCGAATCTCGGCGAGGGAATTATTTGTGTATTTATTTATCACAAATATTTGTTCCTTGGTCATGGCTGTCTATGTATTTAAGTATCTATGTGTATCTATCTATTATATATATCGTCGCCTGGTACCCACACCACAGGCCTTCATTGAGGTTACCGTGGGCCTAGGTCGATTTCTGTAAGATATCCCAAGATATTTATTTATTTATTATAATGTTTGAGTTTGAATTGAGCTAAACATATTGAGTAATTAAAGGTCTTCGCACATTATAACAACACAACGGCGACTCGACTCTATCCCAAATGTTGATATTTAAGCCCTGTGGCCTATGTTAATATCAAGACGAGGTCAATCCCAACACGTTCGTCACACATTGACCACACGTTATCCACGCGGCGACTATGCGTTTGCGACTGACGTGTGTCGAGCAACCATGTGCATTGCCTACTCGTTCACGCCGCGTTGTCCATTAGTGACCATTGGGTGGATCAACTCATCGAAAGTGTGAGTAGAGTTGCTGCCGCGTTGGCGAGGAGTTGTTATAATGTGCGGATGCTTTCTGCTTTGACTAAAAATCCAAGTTGGTGGTTTTTTGCATGTAACGGTTAATGGCGAGTATTCTTACAATTTATTAATAGTACATTACTATAGAGGACGGGAAACGAAGGGTTACAGACCAAATAGATATATCTGGCCGAAGGAACTGAGGCCAGATAGGGATACGCGGCCTGTAATGTAACCCTGTTTCTCGCCGAGATTTGTATAGTGCTTTTCTCAAACTTGCCATGAAATAAAAGGTACTGATTTCGCCGAACCATACTATTTAATTTGTAAATAAACCAATTGTACAGTATAGTTTGAGGTATATTTTTAACTGGTGGTATAGACATTAGTTCTAAGGTTTTTTTTCTGTAGCTGAATGTCAAGACCTAGTGTCACAATTTGACGTTTCAAAACAAAATACAGTTTGTTTGTAGTCCTAGGTGTGAAATAAATACATGAAATCTGTTTACGTATCATCTTAGCACATGAGTTCACATGACACCGGATACGTAGTATTTCCGGGTTTAATTTAAAGTAAGTAACATCAACATTCCGTAGCAAGTTTGAGAAAAATTGCATGACTTGGTTGCTGAGAACATAATATTCCTCGCTTAATGGTCAAAAAGGAAAAATGTACTATACTTCACAAGTTGGTGAACTAAAAACTAATTAAAACTTAAAGTACTGTTGCTTAAATAAAAACTTTGTTTAAATTAATAGTTATTACTTAGTTTAGTTTCTTGCATAGTAACATAACTCCGCGTTGCAATCTGTCCAACAAGCGAGATATCGACGGTAGAAAGGCTAATTGCCTTAAGCGACACTTTGGGCGATATTGAGTTATTTATATCATCGGAATCGGCAGATTTTTCTCCGTCGATTGAGCTCGGTTTCATAGCAATCAGACGATTTTGATGGCGGTTAACACTTCTGAAATTTGGTACAGCGTTAAAAAAATCAAGGCATGAAGCAACATAAAAAATTGCATTTTTGAATGAAACTTGACTTGACCCACAAACATGTTTGGTTCGTTCCCGCTTAAGCGGTTTTTACTTTCCCAACTTTGCCATTAGTTTTGATTTGAACCTTTTGGCTTTTACTCCATCACACACGCGCATCGTCGTTTAAGTCAATTGAACTTCAACAAAAAAAGCCTCCATTTAAAATAAAAGAAGCATGTGGCTTGAACTAGTTTGCTCTTCCCAATTTTTTAGGGCATGGGTCGTTTCAATCAAATACGTAAAACCCTAAACCATAAAATGTATGCTACTTAAGCATTTTGAACCTCTTTTTATAGATGAGAATGTCGGTTGAAATAGAATATTTGTTTGATCTGTGTCATTTAAATCCTTATAATAAAATCATAATTGCGAAGGCCGAAGGCCGAGCTCCGCGTAGGGCCGAAGGCCCGGAGCGTCACGATCGAGGTGCTCTCCGCGCGAGCCCGACGGGCGAGCCCACGCGGTGAAACTGCCCTTCCTAACTGTCTTATTAAGCGAACCGGAGGGCCGCAGGCCCGACGATTCGCTTCGAACCCCAGCGAAGGCCGCAGGCCGAGCTCCGCGTAGGGCCGAAGGCCCGGAGCGTCCCATAGAGGCGCGGTAGCCTGCGAGGCCGGAGGCCGAGCTTCGAGAAAATAAAGCTTAAAATGTTTTTTTTTTAAATGTTTTACGGTACTGTACTATTGGTATATTTACAAATGAAATACTATGGTTCGGCGAATCAGTTCGTTTTATTGAATGGCAAGTTTGAGAAAAGCACTACACAAATCTCGGCGAGAAACAGGGTTACAGGCCGCGTATCCCTATCTGGCCTCAGTTCCTTCGGCCAGATATATTATCTACTTGGCCTGTAACTCTTCGTTTCCCGTTCTCTATAGTAATGTACTATAAAGTCACCCAAAGGGCAATGAAGAGGGCTATGCTAGGAGTCTCTCTGCGAGATCGGATTAAAAATGAGACCATCATCTCCGAATCGCTAAACTGAAGTGGCAGTAGGCGGGGCACATTGCGCATAGAACCGATAGCCGTTGGGGCGGGAAGGTTCTCGAGTGGCGGCCACGTACCGGAAGGCGCAGCGTGGGTAGGCCCCCCACAAGGTGGACTGATGACCTGGTGGTCGCAGGAGTCCGCTGGATGCGGGTGGTACAGGACCGGTCATTGTGCAATCTTTGGGGGAGGCCTGTGTTCAGCAGTGGACGTCTTTTGGCTGACATGATGGTGATGATGATAAAGGTTAGTCTCTACGCGCGACATGCTTCAGAGAGCCTAGGTCTCCATTATAAAGCACAGTCCATGCTAGCGTTGCATACACGTGAGTTTAAATAACCGTTTAATTATAATTATGTATACCCAAAGCTGGTAAAATATTTGTCGGACATGTCATTTCGGAAGCATTCGCGCGCCGAGACAACCGTGAAATGTGATATTTGAATAATTTCTGTGAATATTCATAAAACATTACTCGCGTCGGTTGTCAAGCCTCAAAGTTAGACTACGCGAGCGTGAATAGAAGGCCGAGCTTGGATGAGAGTTTTTGAAGTGTCGATGGCGCAATTCTTTGGTTGTTCCGTAGTGAACAAGCCGTGGCCGTGGCCGTGTGGTGACGGCAGTAAGAATACATATGTCACTACCCCAACTCCTCCTGCGGGTGTCGTAAGAGTCGACTAAGGGATTGAAGTTTCACTGACCATTATTTGACAAAAGATTGATGATGGGCAGCAGCGTCATCATAGTGGACACATTACTGCGATCGCCAATCCACTTGCCCAGCGTGGCGATTATGGGCATTTACCTCCTAATGCGTCTGCGTCTATACGCATAGTTAATAGGAGAGGCTTACGTCCAGCAGTGGACTATCATAGGCTGATGATGATGAGTGAACAAGGAACTGGTCAACAAGGTCTGTTCGTCTGTCCGTCTGTCTGTCTGTCTGCAACATAGCTCAGTTGCCGTTAGTACTAAAAATCTTCAATTTGGTACAGTTGTAATTAAAATTGCAGATTTCTAGCGCTAGTAGTAAAATATGAATTTCATATTAATCACGCTCAGTGGTAGAATTAAATATAGATTTTTTTCTTAGTCGTAAAGTGGGGATCATTTTTTTATTTCGCTGTAATCCTATAGTATGGGACATCGTTGAATAGTTCTTTCAAAATGGTTAAGAGCCCCAGATGAAGTTTTTTCTGAAGTCATCATGTTTGGAGACAGCCGCTCCAGAATAAAAAAAAATGTCTCGCTCTCTAACTTTTGATTCGCAGGTTAAATAAATATGAAATAAAAAAATAATAGTGGGTTTATGGAATAATTTAAAATAAAACTGTTTTAAAGATAATCGGCCCTGCCGTTTTTAGGGTTCCGTAGGGAAAATGGCAAAAACGGAACTCAGATTCGTCATGTCCGTCTGTCCGTCTGTCACAGCCGATTTACTCGGAAACCATAAATGCTACAGTAACGAAATTTGGTAAGGATATGTGTTGTATAAACCGCTACAGGATTATGATACTAAATTGTAAAAAAAACCATTGGGAGTGGGGGCCCTCCATACATGTAACTGAGGGATAGAACATTTTTTTTAGTTGTATATATGCGTGTGGGGAATTAATAGAAAGGCCTTTGAAAATGATATGAACGTTTTCGAGATATCATCTCAAAGTCTGAAAAATGTCCCCCCCCCCCTCTATTTCTTAAACTACGCGATATTGAATTAAAAAAAAAATATGTTATGCACATTAATAAACTCATTCAACGATTTTTGGTTTGATTAAATTATCTCCTATAGTTTTTGAGGTAGGTTGATTTAATTGTATTTTTTTAATAATAAATTGATAATGGTACGGAACCCTTTGCGCGCGAGTCCGACTCGCACTTGGCCGGTTTTTTAATAACTACGGAACTCTACCCTGAGCATGGCCCGACATGCTCTTGGCCGGTATTCAAGTACTGTCACAATTAATTATAAATTAACTTAATCTCAGAATCCCTTCAAAGGTGGAACAATAGATCCATCCGCCCCTCGTGTCCTCTCGCTTTGTTTTCCTCTATAAAGGTCCCATTTTCAACGATTTCCTCTTTTCCTCTAAATTGAACAAATGTTAAGATTTCTTTGTGGATAGCGGAACCATTAAGTGATTGTAGGTTAAGTGCGGGTAGAATACAGGGTGATATTTTTCTGAGGTCATTTTGATGAAATTTTACTTTGAGATCGACATCCGATTCGAGAAAAATAATCTAATGTTCCATACATCTGATGTTTTTGTCAGCCTCCGTAACCTTGTTAGTTGCTAGTGACCCTGCCTATGAAGCTCGAGGTTCCGGGTTCAAATCCCGGCGAGGGCATTATTTGTGTATTTATTTACCACAAATATTTGTTCCTTGGTCATGGTTGTCTATGTATTTAAATATCTATATGTATCTATCTATTGAATAATTATATTGTCGGCTGGTACCCACATCATTTACCGTGGGACTAGGTCGATTTGTGTGAGATTACCCAAGATAATTATTTTATTTATATTTATACAAACCCTGAGATATTAGTAGGCGGAAATATATGGAGCATCAGATTTTTTTTTCCTCGAATCAGATTTCATTATATGATTGTACTTTTTAATGCACATAATCAAAAATATATTACAGCGCTTGTGGCCTAGCGGTAAAACGCACGGCTGCTACGCAGCGGTCGTGAGTTCGATCCCCGGCTCGTACCAATGAGTTTTTCAAAAAACTTATGTACGAAATATCATTTGATGTTCACAAGTGCTTTACGGTGAAGGAAAACATCGTGAGGAAACCTGCATGCACCTGCGAAGAAATTCAAGGGTGTATGTGAAGTCCCCAACAAGTACTGGGCCAGCGTTGGGACCACGCAAAATAGGCACGTTTGATGTCGAGTTGCGGAAAAAAATGGCCAGAATACAACAACAACAACAACAACATATATTACAAGATGAATCTTATTATGTGGCATAACTCAAATTGTTTTAGGGTGAATATCTGAGCGTTTCAATCGCCTAATTTTGGTGGCATTTTTTTGCCGAAGTTTCTAAACATCTCAATTCTATTTCTCAATTTTTCTTCGTCATTTCTTTAAGGTACAGTGCCTCCTTCAAATGACAAAGTAGCATGTTATATAAATGATGCCACCAAAATTAGGCGGTTGAAACGCTCAGATATTTACCCTTTGTTAAATATTTATTGAGTGGTATTTTTGCATGTACCCGAGAAATTTTACCAGTGTCCACTAAACAGTGGCTGAGTGATTTAGTCAGCAGCCGTGAAATCTGAGGACGTGGGTTCAAAACCCACCTGGATGGTAAAGTTCCATATTTCTTTCATTGGTATATGACATATAATATTAAGGTCTACCAGACAATCGGCACTCCGGCATCGCTTCATGGTAGGTACCAAAAATACGCACGAAGCGCTTCGCTTCGACTTTCCTTATGCCAACTGCCAAGGAGTGGAATGCCTTGCCCGAAACTGTGTTTCCGCATGTGTACAATCTGAATATCTTCAAGGCAAGAGTGAAATAGGTATCTAATAGGTAAGCGTGCTCCACCGTAGACTGCATCATCACTTACCAGCAGGTATGATCGTGGTCAAACGTCTACCTATTCTGAATAAAAGAAAAGATGAATCTTGTTCATCACTATTCAAAAAAGTATACCTGAACCTACTTCGTTCATGGAAAACAGAATAATCCCTCTTTTTACAGCTGAGAAATAGTGGTCATAATTTTCGGTCTATTTACAACCCCATTGATTGTGCCATTTTCATGCAGAATGTAGAGTCCAAATTTCTGAAGTACCAGCGTAACTTTGACCTTAACTCTTCGCATCACATCACATCGGCCTATATTAGTCCACTGCTGGACGAAAGACTCTCCTATTGCCTATGAGGTAAATGCCCATTGTTAGCCAAGGGGTTGGTAATCGCAGTAGTGTCCACTAAAGCTTGTTCACGAAATAAAGTAGCCATCGCAAAATCAGTCTCTACTGTTACGCAACAGTCCCATGTAGTTCAAACAGCCATGGGATTGTAAATTGATTCTTCTGTTTTATGTTTACCAATACAATATCCAAAAGCATTCGCTGAAAAGTCGTCAAAATCAAAATAACTTCAGATAATGATAATGATCATAAACTATCTGTATTTAATGAATAAAGATTTTTGTTTTGTTTTTGTTGTTTGTTTGTTTGTTAATGCAAAAGTTCACGCCCAAAAACGTGCAAACTTCCGAGACGATTTCAACAATGTTAGTCTTGAAGTAATGAATAAAAATTGTAGACACGAGATTCACAGTTTATTATAGTATCGCTATTGTAATTTAGTTAAGACCCGTTGGGAAACTAAATGACCCAAAATGGTAAAATAAGTATGAAACACTACTTAAATCCAGAAGTTTAAATAAAAGTTCATAGTTATGGAGAAATTGATATAAATATTAACCACAGCATCCTAGAAGATAGGCAAAAAGCCCTTCTTTGTTATAACACCCATACTAAGGTATGGTCTCATAGTTACAAAAAAAAGAATTAAACAGCAATGGCTACTTTATTTCGTGAACAAGCCTTATGATAACTGTAGTGTTTGACTTTTAAGTATTTACTATACTACTTATAGTTATATGTACATTGTCTCGTGCTCATCATCATCGCACGTCGAAGAATAACGCTTACTCTCTCAGATACTAGTGTCCAATTATATTTTTTTTCATCACACTTGCTGACTAAGCGCGCCATTGCTTGCATGCATAGCGGGAGTAATAGAAAAGTGGAATTCTCTAGGGAGTAATAGAAATCTCAGTACGTCATTTAATAATATTTTGTCTTAAAACTTTTTTTTGTTGGCAAGTGTGTTTTGTTGTCGAGTCATTAAAAGACTTCTAACACTCTCGTTAGTAATTCTGTACTTACCTCCCTTGATGCACAATGTGCTATTTTGTTTTCTGCTGACAAACGTACTGTAATAAATATTTAAAAAAAAACCGGCCTAGAGCATGTCGGGCCATGCCCAGTGTAGCGTTCCGTAGATATTCAAAAACGGCTGGGCCGATTATGTTCAAAATAGTTTTATTTTAAAGTATTTTATAAGCCCACTATTCATGTCTTTTCTCATATTTTTTGGAGCTACGAATCAAAAGTTAGAGGGAGGGACACAATTTTTTTTACTTCTGGAGTGATTATCTCCGAAACTATTAACTTTAGAAAAAAAAACATTTTTTAAAGACGCTTATTCCTTTTAAGAGACCTATTCAATGGTACCCAGGAAACTCTAGGATTATTTATTTATTATTGTACACCACTTTGTTGACATGATTAATGTGTATACCTGTACCAAATTGCAGATTTCTAGTATTAACGGCCACTGAGCTAAGCTGCGGACAGACGGACATGACGAAACTATAAGGGTTCCATTTTTGCCATTTTGGCTACGGAACCCTAAAATAGTACATTACGACACAAGTACAAAAAACAGAAAATCCGAAACGAGTGGCGATGTTTTAAAGCCAGATCCAAGGGAGTGTTTAAATCGACACGAGCTATGAATTTCCTTTTTGCACGTGTCTCGTTGTACGACGTTTTTTAGTACAGACAGATGGCCCTCCGAAGTTTTGGACCTGACGTAAAATGAGCCACTTCTCGCACTAGAGCCTAAAAAACGCACCATCTGTACTAAAAATGGACTTTTGACTTTACTATCCGATAGTAAGCATTATTCTTCGAATACGATTTTGGTGAAATCGAGCCTAAGTATATTAGAATTACACTTTTGCCTTTTACTGAACCTCGTAAATAGTGCACAATACGGTACCCGTCAGCTACCAGATATTGTAAACTAGAGAGAGATGCCTGTATACAACATCACGTGTGTGCTAGCGAGAGTACCCACCTGTTTATAGGCCATAAAAATGTTATAAAGGTAAAATAGTCGTTTAAGGAACTATCGGTAAATTGCGTTTCACCTCTTAACATTATTTTTTAACTGATTTCAAAAGGAGGAGGTTCTCAATAGGGATGATGACTGTAGTTAATATAAATTATTTAAGATTATACACGACATAATACACAACGAAATTGTTACTAAAATGTGATTGTAGTATTTTTTGTGCAGAGCTTACATTTGAAGGGTCCACGGAAAGAACATGTCTAGTCAATAGGCTACTTGACTCATATCAAATTTAGTGCAAAAAAATATTATTTTCTGTAGTATTTATTGAAAAGATCAATATTTTTCGATTACGGTGTATTAAAAGTGTTTGATGAGTACATATTTTTTATTGAAAAATTTGTTTTATTTTTTTTAATTTCGTACTCTGAAAACGGTGTCGGCCATGATGTGACGTCATAGGATCTTAAACTAACTTCATGTCGAATCTTATACGAGTGAAATTGGCCATGGACATGTAGGCTAGGCATGTAGCTTTGCTGTGACATTGACATAACATAAGTGACATATCAAATGTTTGTTTTCGGTTTGAGTGACGTCACACCATAGATAATCTAAGCATTAACATGGCTAGTATCGTTTTCGCGCGGTAACGAAAGTTTAAATTTTAAGTTATAATTTTGCGGTTTTCTAGGTCGTGAAAAAATATATTTATATTTTTATTCCGTTAATCAGATATTGATTAATAATATAGGACAAACTTTAAAAATGGGTCAAGTAGCCTATTCAAATTACAGAAGGAAAAACCACCTTACTTTTTACAGAATAAGGTGTGAATTTGCCCTGATTTTTTTAACCACTGGACATATTTTTTCCGTGGATCCTTCATTTAATGAACTGGAAATAACTTAAAAGATTAGGTAATTTGGCAGCATACAAACGTGATTTTACGTTAGTACTATTTCATTTCATAAATAAGGCTTTATAGTGGCGATAGTTTAAAACAGAACCGAAAAAAGTCCTTCTTTTTCAGATAAGACATTCAATTGACACAGAAAAGCTGGACTTTTCCTCAAAAATAACTTGTAATACAAGAAGTCCTTATCTAGTAATTATTGTTCAAAATATAATTATATATCAATAATTGTATTACAAAGTTACCTACAAATTTTTGAAAAAGGCCCCTGGAGTAAAAAAAGTCACAAAGGACGCAGTTTCATAAAAATCAAGCCCTTTTACCCCAAAATTAATTAAGAATGCTGGTCAAGCGAGAGTAATAAATGTAGCTTCTGCAAATAATGGCTTCACGGGGACGGCTTACACGGATCATGTGAGATCTTATTGGCAATTACTAGATTAATTAGGTTTAAATGCGTCTCCAACATGTGAAATAATAGTCCTAAAGGCTACGTCACACCGGATGTGCGTGCAGCACGTGCATAGTCTACGGACCTAGCCTATGGACGCTGATAATATTAGAAGAAACAGTATTTTTTCCAATTGTCGCTCCAGTCACCGTGATGAAATAGATGTCAGTTACAATTTTTTTTATTCCAGGATATTTATTGTCATAATAATAGCATTTATCTACTCCCGTACTTTTATTTGTCATTTACATGGTCGTGAACACACCTATAAGCCCCTACCTGACAGATGTCAAGATAAGTCTATATATTATTTATTCCTTATAAACGCATTCGGGTTTACACGCAGTGCGTTTTTTGCATTTTAAGACACCTCGTGTATGCAAGACTTTATGAAATACATGGCTGACAACCTAATTTTAAATGTCATTTCCGATGAATAGTAAACCATAGAGGAGCTTTCTTTTTTAATTTTGACGTCTCCTGCCCGACCTTGATGACTAATAAAATTGTGTTTGACTCATTGTGATGATTTCTCAAATTTATAATTTTATTTGAAAATAAGTGTGTGGTCGTAGAAAAAGTATTGTATGCGACATTGTTTAACTGAGTAAAAAATGCTCGTGGCGTCTTTGTTAACAATTTGAGGCGAAGCCGAAAATTGTTACCCACGCCACTCACCTTTTTTGACCTCTTAAACAAGGGTTGCATAAAATACTATTTCAAAACGACTTTGAACGTCGTTTCTTAAACAAAACAGTGTCAAAGATTGAAACGCAACTCTTTCGTACACTCTCAACGTGAAAGATACTTCGAGTTAGCGCCGAATTCAGTGGCTAGAAAATTTCATCTCTGCCGACTTTTCTTTGGGTTTCAAGAGTAATTTCATTTAAACTTGCCTTCTTGTTATTCGCATCATTGATTTCTTCCTATAGACTTTGTGTTGGCCTTCAATTCGATAGAAGGCTAGATTTAAGAGGAATTTGAAGTTAAGCGCTTTTCCGTGTGGTTACGGCTGTAAGAACACATTTGTCACCACCCCAACTTTTCTTGCGGGTGTCCTAAAAGCCGACTGAGGCATTGAAGTGTCACTGACCGTGACCATTCTTTGATAGAAGATTGATGATGGACAGCAGCGTCATCATAGTGGACACATTACTGCGATCGCCAATCCGCTTGCCCAGCGTAGCGATGGGCATTTTACCTCCTAATGCGTCTATACGCATAGTTAACATCTTAAAGGTCGGCAACGCACTTGTAATAACGGGTGTTGCGGGTGTCCATGGGCGACGGTGATCGTTCACCATCAGACGATACGTCTGCTCGCTTACCTCCTATTCCATAAAAAGTTAATAGGAGAGGCCTACGTCCAGCAGTGGACTGAGATATACTGATGATGTATTATTATTTTTAACTTGCGCTGTATCTAGTGAGTGAATATTCCTTGGCAGGCGTACGCAAAGTTTTTGACAAAAGTTTCGTGTGACTTTAGCAGAGCTGTGGCTTTCAGTTAGGCCGTACGTTGTTTGATGCTTGAAGTTCGGAAACTGAACGCATGTAAGATGTATTGGCGTGCCTTGCCACCAGATGCCACTTTCCGCACTGAGACTGACAATACCTACGCATTCGTATTTTGCGTATAATTACATGGCATATTGTAAAGCCAACCATTTAGATAATTGGTTCCAAGATACTTAGCAAAGTGTAAGCAATCATGAAATACAATTTACCTACTGGTATTACCGTAGAGAACTCAGGGACGTCGCTGGTGGTAGGACCTCGTGCAGGGTCCGCCCGGAGAGCTACCACCGTCTTACCCGTTAACCTGCCGCTAAATAGCAGTGTTTGCACGGCTGTGTAAGACAGCCGGTGTAATTACTGGCATAAACAGAGGCAATCCATCTAAGTCCTCAGGGTAGGCAGCGCATTGGCGATTTATGATCACTATGCCCATGGGACTCAGTTCCTGCTTTCCATCAGTGGGCTGAGAGCTCAGTTGTCTACCTTCGTCACATAAAAAATAAAAAAAATGTCGACGTCAGGGATGTCTTACGATTCTGCAAGAAGATAAGTAGGGTAGAAGCAAGTACCTAATGGTGGAACGCATGCGGAACATATGCGGAGTGTTTGAAGACGAAAGTCTGTGATCAGTGTGTGTTGCTAGTGATGACATACGGTACTGAAATGTGGCCGCTTACAATGGACCTCATAAGAAGGCTCAAAGTCACCCAAA
>JALPQI010020862.1:0-24678 GCA_025490895.1 Thaumatotibia leucotreta | reverse complement strand
ATACAAAATTATCCAATGGAATTCAACTTTGCACCTTTAGAATGAAATAAAGTACATAAGCAGGCCTTTTTAATGACACTACTCCCAGCTCTGTTGGATTTTGGTCCATTTTGACGCATAGTCCTTTATTTTGTTGCAGCTCAAGGCACTAGTAATAGATGAGGACTATGGAATTCAGCAAGAGGCAGATGTTGAATTTGATGTTGATCTTCCGGAGTTCAGGTTTGTATAAAGAAGCAATTGATCTAATAATAATTATCATGGTTATATGATTTATCTGGTTAGTTAAACTAAATTTCCTGAAGCAAATACCTCAATGAAATAATTAATTAAAAATATATGGGAACAATCTCATAGAAATTGGATCAACCCAGCCCCAGTTCAAATCATAGTTTAAAAGCATTTTTTATAAAACTGATAATATTGATGGATACATGGCCTAATGGGGATAATTTGTCCTACCAAACTTTACCACTTTTGCCCCTTGGGTGACGAGATGGAATTACAAAAAAAAAAGTCCTCACCTATTTGGATACATAGAAACAGCCATAATTAACCCAGAAAACGATACTTTCGTTTATTACACAGCTTACCATGCACAATCAGGATTAATAGTTAATAAAAAAGCTAAATTTTCAAGAATTAGAAAAACTATTTTTCAAATAACTTTCTATTTAATTTCAGGACAGCCGGTGGGGTGCGGCGTGGGGAGCGGGGTGAGGTGACGGCACCACCGCTACTATGGGTCAAGGCTTTAGACATGGTCATGGACCGGCTGGTGGTCGTCGGAGTAGACTTCTCCACTGTGGAAGCGTTGTCTGGGGCAGCACAGGTTTGTTAAACAATACATACTTCAATTAAATAATGAAACATGTCCCAATGGTCTATGGGTGACTGTAACGGGTGTGGTGTTAAAAGAGCTTTATTTCATTGTGGTATCAGAAGAAAATATGATGTTTATCTCAAATATTTAATATACGTTTCTATGCACGTTACACAAAATAGATGCATTTGAGGAGCTAAAAATAGGCAGTTTCAACAGTTGCATGAGTCATGACCACTATGAAAGTTTTAACTTGATGGATGAATATGACTCATAATTATAGCATTGTTGACTGTCAAACATATTCTGTGAACAATAAGTTATTTACTGCTACTACTACAAATCAAAGTAAAATATTATAATACTTTACTGACTTTACTCCCTTATCACAATGAAAATTGTAGAACATTCCTATTTACTGCAAATGACCCATATATGTTTACAATGATTTTATTGTTTTCAAAATTGTTTTTAGCTTGAAAAAAATATGCTCTAGTGCTTCTTGTATTAAGGTTTCAATCCCAATGATGCCAGAAATAGATATTTCAAAATTAAGTACAGGTTTTTTTAACTGACAAATGTGTAATGGGCATATAAAATGTAATATAATACAAATTAACTTTATAATTTTACACCAATATTTATGGTCGTTCTTGTTACATTTTCGATTTTATTGGACATCTTATAAAGAAACAAATAACTTAATAAAATAAAATAAAAAGCCTTTTATTTCTAGTTTTTGTTGTGATTTAAGATAAGTATTGTTTAAATATACAGAGTGTTTTTTTTAAGTGGGACAGTATGGGGAAATCGGAAACTAGAAGATACAACGAAGCTGTCTTAGGAGACATTAGGTAGTTTTTTGAGATAACAATTCTGACATTTTCAAAATTTTGGTCAAGTGCGAGTTGTACTTAAAAATTAATAATATTGATAAAAAAATTTTTTGACGCAGATCGACGTGATTTCATGCGTAGACAATTTTATTGTATTGGATGAAAAAAATCTGAACAGCAGAAGTAAGTCAAATTTAAGAAAACCATTTCTCATATTACATCCACTGTGAAGGAAAAAAATAATGAAAATATCCAACGAAATTCAAAATACGAATAGATACTCAATGGTCATTCCAAATTTTAAGTTTTCTTTTCTTTATGAGCTCGCGCCATGTAACTTATTAAAATCCTTTTGAACTTAAATAAAACGTTCCAAATTCAAATGTCGTGTTTGAAAAGTGTAAGTAATACTTTTTAAAATATTGACCTTGCAGTAGTAGACAGACACTTCACAGTGGATTTAATATGAGAAATGGTTTTCTTAAATTTGACTAACTTCTGCTGTTCAGATTTTTTTCATCCAATACAATAAAATTGTCTACGCATGAAATCACGTCGATCTGCGTCAAAAAATTTTTTTATCAATATTATTAATTTTTAGGTACAACTCGCACTTGACCAAAATTCTGAAAATGCCAAAATTGTTATCCCAAAAAAATACCTAATGTCTCCTAAGACAGCTTCCTTGTATCTTCTATAGTTTCCGATTTCCCCATACTGTCCCACTTAAAAAAAACACTCTGTATAACAATATCTATTCTAAGCACACGAGAACCCTGTTAGGAAAAGGCCTTTTCCAGAGCTTGCCAGTTTTTTCTATCTTGGGCCCCCGAAATAACTTAAAAATGTACAAATGTTGCAGCAACATGGCTCAGTATGGTGGTCCAAAGACGGTGAATCCCGTCTCTCAAAGCTGTCTTCTGAAGAGTTCCTGCATACACAGCTAGCCACTGCCTTCGTGGCAGACTCTCCGGTGTGGATGGACTCCAGCACCACTGATGATTGCAGAGCGCTGGAAGAGGCTGTGGGTGGTTCCGAGGTAAGAGCTATGAAAATAGAACCTGTAATGTAATTGTCTGAAGAGTTACCTCATATACAACTAGCCACTGCCTTTGTGGCTGAGTCTCTGGCGTGGATGGACTCCAGCACCACTGATGATTGCAGAGCGCTGGAAGAGGCTGTGGGTGGTTCAGAGGTAAGAGCTATGAAGATAGAGCCTGTAATGTAATTATCTGAAGAGTTACCTCATATACAACTAGCCACTGCCTACGTGGCAGACTCTTCGGTGTGGATGGACTCCAGCAGCTCTGATTATTGCAGAGCGCTGGAAGAGGCTATGGGTGGTTCAGAGGTAAGAGCTATGAATATAGAGCGTGTAATGTAATTATCTGAAGAGTTACCTCATACACAACTACCCGCTGCCTTTGTGGCAGACTCTCCGGTGTGGATGGACTCCAGCAGCTCTGATGATTGCAGAGCGCTGGAAGAGGCTGTGGGTGGTTCAGAGGGAAGAGCTATGAAGATAGAACCTGCCATGTAGTTGTCTGAGGAGTTACCTCATACACAACTAGCCACTGCCTTTGTGGCTGACTCTCCAGTGTGGATGGACTACAGCACCACTGATGATTGCAAAGCGCTGGAAGAGGCTGTGGGTGGTTCAGAGGTAAGAGCTATGAAGATAGAGCCTGTAATGTAATTATCTGAAAGTTACCTCATACACAACTACCCACTGCCTTTGTGGCTGACTCTCCAGTGTGGATGGACTCCAGCACCACTGATGATTGCAGAGCGCTGGAAGAGGCTGTGGGTGGTTCAGAGGTAAGAGTTATGAAAATAGAACCTGCCATGTAATTGTCTGAGGAGTTACCTCATACACAACTAGCCACTGACTTTGTGGCTGACTCTCCGGTGTGCATGGACTCCAGCACCACTGATGATTGCAGAGCGCTGGAAGAGGCTGTGGGTGGTTCAGAGGTAAGAGCTATGAAGATAGAGCCTGTAATGTAATTATCTGAAAGTTACCTCATACACAACTACCCGCTGCCTTTGTGGCTGACTCTCCTGTGTGGATGGACTCCAGCACCACTGATGATTGTAGAGTGCTGGAAGAGGCTGTGGGTGGTTCAGAGGTAATAGCTATGAAGATAGAGCCTGTAATGTAATTGTCTGAGGAGCTACCTCATACAAAACTAGCCACTGCCTTCGTGGCTGATTCTTCGGTGTGGATGGACTCCAGCACCACTGATGATTGCAGAGCGCTGGAAGAGGCTGTGGGTGGTTCAGAGGTAAGAGTTATGAAAATAGAACCTGTAATGTAATTGTCTGAAGAGTTACCTCATATACAACTACCTGCTGCCTTTGTGGCTGACTCTCCGGTGTGGATGGACTCCAGCACCACTGATGATTGTAGAGCGCTGGAAGAGGCTGTGGGTGGTTCAGAGGTAAGAGCTATGAAGATAGAGCCTGTCATGTAATTGTCCGAGGAGTTACCTCATACACAACTACCCGCTGCCTTTGTGGCAGACTCTCCGGTGTGGATGGACTCCAGCACCACTGATGATTGCAGAGCGCTGGAAGAGGCTGTGGATAGTTCAGAGGTAAGAGCTATGAAGATAGAGCCTGTAATGTAATTATCTGAAGAGTAACCTCATATACAACTAGCCACAGCCTTTGTGGCTGACTCTCCAGTGTGGATAGGCTCCAGTACTACTGATGATTGCAGAGCGCTGGAAGAGGCTGTGGGTGGTTCAGAGGTAAGAGCTATGAAGATAGAGCCTGTAATGTAATTATCTGAAGAGTTAACTCATACACAACTAGCCACTGCCTTTGTGGCTGACTCTCCGGTGTGGATGGACTCCAGCACTACTGATGATTGCAGAGCGCTGGAAGAGGCTGTGGGTGGTTCAGAAGTAAATTCAAAGCTGTCTTCAGCGGAGTTCCTGCTACGCTATTCTCTTATTCACACATTCGAGGCTGCGTTCGTCAACGAGCTGGACGTCGAGACAGCCTTGTCAAAAATCCTAGCTGTTTTATTTGACATTAGGAATCGAGGCTGTGAGCGAGGTTGTGGGCGAGTTCGTCGCTGTTTTTCGTTAGAGAATACGAAATTCGTACATTAAACGTCAAACTCTCGACGCAGTGTAGTTCCAGCTCACGCCGCATTCATCGCCGAGCACTAGTGTCGTTTAAAGTACTTAGTGAATAGCATCTTTAGGCTCGACGCTGCCGCAGCGCGGACACAGCGCTGACAGCTAGGCGGTTTCCTTAGTGAATAACACTGCTGTATATACTACAACTAGCCACTGCTTTCGTCCGGATTAGTCGGATCCATTAGGCATCAGTTACACGCTAATTTTGACGTCAGTTCAGTTCATCACTCCTATTGTCAGTTGACTGACGCCAGGTGAATTTGAACTCTGTGTCTTTGGACTAATGAGATGAAATGAAAATAATTTAATCCAGACTCAGTCCATAATCTGTCCATAATGTGAGACATCTTTGATTTAGGAGGCGTGATCCTATCGACGTGTTACAAACGTCACTCGGTCAACATTCACAACAATATTTAACGTCATCAGAGGAGAACTCTAAATAAAGGGTCATTTAATATGTGCATATTTAGTTTTGCTACGGTGGTTGACTTAGCAACGTCATTTTTGGCATAATCGCGTTGTTTTGAGGTCGAAGGGCAACTGTTTTATTAAGATACTGGGTGGCCAAATAGATGTGATACTTTTGAAATTTTAGTCTTTAAAGCATAATAGTACATTACGATACAAGTGCGAAAAAACTGAAGTTCGAAACGAGTGGCGATAAATTGAAACACGACCGAAGGGACGGGGAAGGTTTCCATCAGTCTCACATCAGTCTAAAGGCTCAGAGATCAAAATCTCCCGGCGTCAGTCAACAGACAATAGGAGTGATGGACTGAACTAGCGTCAGAAAGTCAGAATTAGCCTGTAACCGAAATTTAGTGGATCCGAATGTTGCTCTCTCAAGATGTATCTAAAATTGTTATCTCGAACATTGCCTTCCTTTCTTTCCAAGCAGTTTGAAAGTGGGAAATGGTTGTAGTTTCTACGATAATGTTGGTAGGGCCTTACCGATCCGTCAATCCCTATTACCGAATCAAATATTTGGTCAGCCTCCGTAGCCTAGTTGGCAATGACCCCGCCTACGAAGCTGGAGGTTCCGGCGAATACCGGCGAGGGATTATGTGTGTATTTATCACAAATATTTGTTCCTTGGTCGTGGCTATGTATTTAAGTATGTATCCATCTATAGCCTTGAGTTTACCGTGGGACTAGGTCGATTCATGTAAGATGTCCCAAGATATTGTTATAAATATTCATTTCCCATTGCAGGCGCTCGCCAAAATCACCGGCTCCACAGCCTACGAGCGTTTCACAGGCGCCCAGATCCGCAAAATGTTCCGCACTAAACCCAGAACTTACCAGGCTGCCTCCAGGATATCCCTCGTGTCTTCCTTCGCCTGCAGCCTGTTCCTAGGAAAGATAGCAGCCATAGACCTGTCCGATGGCTCCGGGATGAATCTCCTTGATATCCATAGCAAGAGTTGGAGCGAAGAGTGCCTCAAGGTATGATATTTGTATTAGTTCTATAAGATACAAGCGTTACATTAGCAGAAAACCCAGTGTATAACATGTTGCATCCCGGATATTGCTTGTGTTTTCCTTCGCCTGCAGCCTGTTTCTATAACAGATAGCAGACATAGACCTTTCTGATGGCTCTGGGATGAATCTCCTTGATATTCATAGCAAGAGTTGGAGCGAAGAGTGCCTTAAGGTATGATTTTTGGAATTATTCCATTGGATTTATGAGATACAAGTGTTAAATTGGCGCAAGAGACTCACTAATTTCGCAAGCCGGTATTGTTTGTTCCTTTCGATCTTATCGATTTGTCTATAGGACCAAAAGGGATAAACAATACTTAGCGGCTTGCTAAGTTAAGATACGTTTATGAATAAGAGGGTCAGAGCATAATAGGTTGCATCCAAGATATTGCTTGAGTCTACTTTTGCCTGGTTCTCAGCCCTGTGAAATGTCCAAGGACAGGTCCTTGATATACATAGATCCTTGATATCCGGAGCCGATCAGAAAAATACATTCAGTTGAAATTTACGAAAAAATAATTACTATCCAACTCACGCATTTATTAAAGCAATATTTAGGGCATTGCCTTTCTCATTGGTTCAATAACATACCGTTCTTTTGGCGCCCAAATGTTTCGAAGAATAGAGAGTTACAAAGCTGCGTTTAGGGTATACCTATGCTATCTATCTTTCTTCACTTGCAACTTATTCCTGAAACAATCTGACATAAGCTAACATACTTAGCTTTCTCTTGCGAATTAAGTTTCATTTCAAATCAACAATACTTTAATCTTTGGATTTATAACTAACGTGAAACTCGAACATCTTAAAATATTATCGAACCGGGTTACTCACGTACGCGTCGGGCTTTGACCGAGGGTGCTCCGGACGAGGACCCTCTTAATGGGTCGAATTATGTCGAGCAATCATCGATTTCGGAGTTACCCGGTTCGATAATATTTTAATTCTTTAATTTTTAGGCTTGTGGTGACGAAACATTGGTGGAGAAGCTGGGCAGTCCAGTTCCCACGGCGAGCGTGATGGGCCCCATAGCGGGGTACTTCGTGGAGCGCTACGGGTTCAAACCAGAGTGTAAAGTGGTCGCGTTCACTGGGGACAATAACTCGGCTCTAGCGGGTGAGTTGTAGAACATTACATTCAACTCTTCGCGTCTGGATTGCTACTTCGAAATCCGCAAATTTCGAAGATTTGTCTCAATCAAACGAAGACAGCATTAGAGTGACAGAAAAATCCTCGAAAACTGCAGATTTCGAAGTTAGCCTACGAAGTGAAAACTCGCCGATCGATACGTTTATCGCTGTTGGCGGGACTAGGGCATGCAATCCCGGGATTGCAATTCATTTGTCTGCAATAACGGGATTTAACTTTATAGTATCCCATTATTGCATACATTTGAATCCCGGGATTGTATGCCTTTGGTGGAACCAGTGTCAAAAAAAATAATAAAAAAATCATTATACAAAGTAGATAGGCATACTTACGTAATATATATAATTATTATTATATAATGTATGGTACATTAATATATCATAGTGTCGTATCAGGAGCTCAAAACATTAGCAGGACAACGAACGGAATGGCGTTTACTCCACCGACAAGAGCCAGGCTCTTTAAGTAGAAGAAGAAGAAGAATGTATGCTATTTAGTTCTCAAATATGCGATTAGTTTATTTTACACTGTGTTTGAAGTGTAATCGAAGTCATCAAAAACTAATTCGCTGCTATCTCAAGTGTCGGATAAGAATTAGCCGTAGTAATACGTCTTAGATAAGATAAGCCGGGAGATGAGATATTATGTTCGCTAAACACCACCGGCGGTCTTAAAGCGTTTGATAATTGATAACTTATCACGTTTCTTTTTATTTTGAAGTTCTAAGGCACGTGTGACGTCAAATTCTGCGTTAAAGATTTTTTATGTGTATTTAATGAAGATTTTTTATGTGTATTTTTCTTTTACCAATAAAATAAAAAAGGGATACATAGGTAACTCTTTTAAAATTCCTTCCTAGCCTACAAAGAACTTGGATAAATACTGTAAGGCCGGTGACATGATAAAAACTACAAATGTGATTTTAGACACGTTAGAAGCGTTTTCAGCAGGCTGTAAAGGCTGTAATAACAATACTTTGGCTGAAAAAATATGTTTATCCTATTATTATAATTTTTTTAACCTTAATTTTTGGTGATAGTAATATGGATATATATGATAGTAATTTGGCAGTAAAAGTAGGAACAAAAAACCATATCTCTTTTTTGAATTAATAATATTAGTATAAGACAGAGCTGTATGATTTGATATGCCTCAAATGAGTAAAACCCTAGCCATTCTATAGTTTAATAATCAAATCAGGCACCGACAGAGAGAATTATCGTCGGGGATAGTGCAATACCGCGTATCTAACACATGTCAATAATATTCTTATTTCTAACATACTTCTATGGAATCTAATCATTACCTGAATGTGTTAGTTACGCGGTATTGCACTATCCCCGACGTTATACCGTCTCTCTTCTTACCTTAATATTATTGACTCATAAAAAGAGATGCATATAGTGATTTGTTCCAAAGTTGGTTTGACAGACTATCCTTCTTATTCATAAACATCTCCCAACTTAGCAAGTCGCTAAGTATTGTTTGTCCTTTTCACTCTTATAGACATATTGGTAAGATCAAAAGGGACAAACAATACTTAGGGGCTTGTTAAGTTAGTAGACATTTTTGAATAAGGGGGTATAGGCATTTTGTCTCAGCGTTTCAAACGCTGTGACTTCGGTGGTAGCCTTATCACACAAATCCCATGAGAAATGCAAGACCTTTTGGACATCTTGGTAGATGTAGTTAACTACCAAGATACCCAAAAATGTATGAGATACCCAGGGAAATTGGGTAATAATGTTGTCGCCACTAAAGCTTGCAATTCCGGAATTTTTTGTATGGACAATATTGCCCATACAAAAAATTCCGGAATTGCAAACCCTAGTTGCGACCGAAGTCACAGAAGTCAAAGAAATGCTCGTATATAGAACTTTATAGAACCTTAGAACTTTTACAGAACGTTTAATTTAAACTTAATTACGATGACAGTGGTACACATTCATAAAGCGTAACTGAAAAGGTCCACACTCAGCTTCATGCCGAGAGATATAACCATATATATGTAGCCATTTTTTCCCCATAGGCCTCCGTCTCCGCCCCGGCTGGGTAGGCCTCAGCCTCGGCACCTCCGACACGCTCTTACTCGGCCTCGAGCGGGCACGGGCGCCCCCCGCGGGGCACGTGCTGGCCGGGCCGGCGGCGGCGCCCTACATGGCGTTACTGTGCTTCGCTAACGGCTCGCTGACCAGGCAGAACCATAGGGATAGACTGGCCGGACCTAGTTGGGAGGCTTTCAATGATCTCCTGAGGGCGACTGTTAGAGGCAACATGGGATATATGGGTAAGTTCTATCTAATGTGTAAGTACAGACCATGACATCTACTATGTTTTATTTCCAGGCTTTGACTTTGACTTGGATTTTTTTTTTAAACATAATGACGACTCCGTGGATTCCAGAACCATAGCGAGCATCCAAAAGTCCCAAGCCTACTAATGTGTAATGTGACATAGTGCCACTGTGATACACTAACGGCTCGCTGACCAGGCAGAACCATAGGGATAGACTGGCCGGACCTAGTTGGGAGGCTTTCAGTGATCTGCTGAGGGCGACTGTTAGAGGCAACATGGGATATATGGGTGAGTTCTATCTAATGTGTAATGTGATATAGTGCCACTGTGATACACTAACGGCTCGCTGACCAGGCAGAACCATAAGGATAGACTGGCCGGACCTAGTTGGGAGGCTTTCAATGATCTGCTGAGGGCGACTGTTAGAGGCAACATGGGATATATGGGTAAGTTCCATATTAACTCACGTTATCTAATGGGTCACTGACCAGGCAGAACCATAGGGATAGACTGGCCGGACCTAGTTGGGAGGCTTTCAATGATCTGCTGAGGGCGACTGTTAGAGGCAACATGGGATATATGGGTAAGTTCTATCTAATGTGTAATGTGCCATACATGGTGTCACTGTGATACACTAACGGCTCGCTGACCAGGCAGAACCATAGGGATAGACTGGCGGGACCTAGTTGGGAGGCTTTCAATGATCTGCTGAGGGCGACTGTTAGAGGCAACATGGGATATATGGGTAAGTTCTATCTAATGTGTAATGTGCCATACATGGTGTCACTGTGATACACTAACGGCTCGCTGACCAGGCAGAACCATAGGGATAGACTGGCGGGACCTAGTTGGGAGGCTTTCAATGATCTGCTGAGGGCACAGACAACATAACCTAAAGACGTAGCTTTAGACAATTATTTCATTTAAACCGATGCTGCCAAAAATGCTGAGGTGCGGGCGGCGTAACATGAGTTAACTGTGTTGTGATTCGTCGTTTCAAGGTCAATGAGGCGTAGAGCAAAAATGTCCGCCGGTCGCTAGTGATTTCCGAATGGCGATAAAAGTATCGATGGTTACAATGTCTATCGCTTTTACAATTCGATATTTGTCAGTGACTTACCGACAAAACCGTGTCCGTACTAATGCATACCATAAATGCGAAAGTATGTCTGTCAGTTTACTGAGTCTACACGCTTAAATCGCTGAACCAATTTAGATGAAATTTTGAATGGAGATTATTTAAGACCCGGGAAAGGACATACGATATTTCATTCATCAATTTCATCATCATCATTATCATCATCATCCCCGCAGATGAAGATATACAGGGTGTTTTTTTTTCGACCGTTCAAATTCTACGTAGTGAATGTGTAGGTCATACTCACCAACTTTTACTATGGGGACAAAGTCGAAATCGCGAAAAAAAAATCAGCTGTTTCATACAAATTGGCGGCATTACGCCGGCCGAAATGTATGAAACAGCTGATTTTTTTTTCGCGATTTCGACTTTGTCCCCATAGTAAAAGTTGGTCAGTATGACCTATACATTCACTACGTAGAATTTGAACGGTCGAAAAAAAAACACCCTGTATTATGATACTAGCTTCTATCCGCAACTTCTGGTGTGACAAATAAAATGCATTTTATATAAAAAAAATATTTGTACTGTCTGTCTGCTGTGTCTTCATCTTCACATTTAAACCGGTTTAGATGAAATTTGTAATGGAGATAGTTTAAGACCCGGGAAAGGACAAAGGATAGTTATTTTATCATCATCATTCACGCAGACAAAGTTGCGGTCAAATATTAATATCACAATATATCTTTTCTGAGACAATAAATAAAACAATTTTATAAAATATACTTTTATTTGTACAATCATTAACTCGTAGTTCCAAAGTTACCAAAGAACTACCATTAAAATACGTTGTATATAAAAGTCGTCTATTATTCGTTTTTGTTAATTTGAAATATTCCGGTTTAAAGTGTCGAGAACATATCACACTGCTAGGAGCAGGAAACCAATCATGTGACCGTTTTGTAGCATTCATCCACATTTCTTTCATGTTTGGGCATTTAGAGAAGATACACAATATTATTTAACATAATAGTATTTTTACTTATAAATACTTCTACACTTTACACTAAACCAGAATTTATTTGAGGATAATTGAATATAATCGTAATTATCTTATCGATAGTAAACAGACTGCAGGCATAGACATCACTAGTTCGGATACGGAGACTCCACCGCAGAGTCTGTTGCTTGGTACGATTGAGAATAAAGATTTTAATTTATCTTTAGTTACCTTATCGATAGTAAACAAACATACTCTACGGTCATCCCTAGTTCAGACGGCCTACCTGCTCGTTACGCTAGACAAGGAGGGAGTTATACTTCGTGCAAAGTATTAGAAAGAGACTTTGTAAAAAGACATCAACGAGTGCACTAGATTTTATGCTTAAACTATTTTTAATTTTAATTGAAATTTGTAAAAAATTACTCACTTGTGAAACGAAATACCATCTTTTTGCACACTAGATGTTTTTGTATTCTTGCCACACGATTTCACGCAACAGTAATGCATTTTGCATGACGTAAATCACGTTAAAACTTTCGTAATTATCTCACGAACGCCGGCCGCAGACTGAAGTTAGCAATGGAGGCGTGGCTCTAATATGGAGTGAATTCACCGTATGCGTGACAGAGGGGGTCGCCCGGCTATGCTACGTCTTGAGGTTATGTTGTCTGTGGCTGAGGGCGACTGTTAGAGGCAACATGGGATATATGGGTAAGTTCTATCTACTGTGTAATGTGCTATACATAGTGCCACTATTATACACTAATGGGTCACTGACCAGGCAGAACCATAGGGATAGACTGGCGGGACCTAGTTGGGCTTTCAATGATCTGCTGAGGGCGACTGTTAGAGGCAACATGGGATATATGGGTAAGTTCTGTTTTTCCATGCAACTTTTTAGCACGAATGGATATAGTAAGGGCTTGTGCATAAATCACGCGAGGTCCTATAGGGGGGGAGGGGGTCCAAGAAAAAATCACCTCCCGTGTAATTTTTCTACGATGACCAAACTAAGAAATATTGTGAATTTTGCGGCGAGCGACGTTAAAAGTTGAATGAGAAAAATACACGTGAGACTGTTAGAGGCCACATGGGATATATGGGTAAGTTCTATCTAGTGTGTAATGTGCCATACATAGTGCCACTGTGATACACTAATGGGTCACTGACCAGGCAGAACCATAGGGATAGACTGCCGGGACCTAGTTGGGAAACTTTTAATGATCTGCTGAGGGCGAATGTTAGAGGCAACATGGGATATATGGGTAAGTTCTATCTAATGTGTAATGTGCCATACATAGTGCCACTGTGATACACTAATGGGTCACTGACCAGGCAGAACCATAGGGATAGACTGCCGGGACCTAGTTGGGAAACTTTTAATGATCTGCTGAGGGCGAATGTTAGAGGCAACATGGGATATATGGGTAAGTTCTATCTAATGTGTAATGTGCCATACATAGTGCCACTGTGATACACTAATGGGTCACTGACCAGGCAGAACCATAGGGATAGACTGCCGGGACCTAGTTGGGAAACTTTTAATGATCTGCTGAGGGCGAATGTTAGAGGCAACATGGGATATATGGGTAAGTTCTATCTAATGTGTAATGTGCCATACATAGTGCCACTGTGATACACTAACGGCTCGCTGACCAGGCAGAACCATAGGGATAGACTGCCGGGACCTAGTTGGGAGGCTTTCAATGATCTGCTGAGGGCGACTGTTAGAGGCAACATGGGATATATGGGTAAGTTCTATCTAATGTGTAATGTGAGTGTGAATCTGACCAGGCGGAACCATAGGGATAGACTGGCAGGACCTAGTTGGGAAGCTTTTAATGATCTGCGGAGGGCGAATGTTAGAGGCAACATGGGATATATGGGTAAGTTAGCCAGCACCAAGCTGCCAGGAAATTCTATTTTTTTGGAACATGGTACTATTGAGGGATCCTAAGTCCCTAACCAGGCAGAACCGTCAGGATAGGTTGGCGCGACTTAGCCTGGAGGCTTTTGATGATCGGCTCAGGGCTACCGTTAGAGGGGATGTAGGGTATATGGGTGAGTTAAAAAAATCGTACCAACAACTTGTTATATGGGAAGTTCTATGGACGGTTCTGCTTTTCTTCCTAAGAACAGTTGCCGACTACCTACAGAAAAAAACAATTGATGTCTCTGTGGAAACATTTAGAGCTGTAGACCACGTACAAGAAAAGACCACTTTGACCTATCCCCAATGGAATTCAGAGATGCATTGGCACTAAGATACCACAGAACACCTATCTCCATGCCTAAATCATGTGACGGCTGTGGCAATGATGTTTTTGACGTGGACCACGCTCTCTGCTGTAAAACTGGCGGATTAATTACACGCCGTCACAACGAAATCCGGGACTTATTTTGTGAGCTATGCCAGCACGCCTGGGGGAATGTAGTCAAAGAACCCCTCATCACGGAAGGTGACTGCGGACTTCGGGGAGACCTTTGCTGCCGTGGCGTTTGGGATGCACAGAGGGAGGCGTTATTTGATATCCGTGTCGTAGACACTGACGCTCCCTCTTACATCTCACGTCCGGTAGCAGCCGTACTTAAATCCGCCGAAGAGGAAAAGAAACGAAAATATTTGAACTCTTATGAAAAACGGCATGCGACATTTACTCCCCTTGTAACATCCGTGGATGGGATATTCGCACCTCAGATGTCCGCTTTCGTGAAACATCTCGGCGAAGCAATCGCTGATCGTTGGGACAGATCCCTCAGCGTAGTAATGGGCTGGCTTAGATCGAAAATTATAATTTCCATACTCCGTGCTACAAGCATGTGTATTCGGGGTACGCGCCACAAATTTAACTCCATCAAAAACTTCTTTGGCCTAAGCGACGGCGCAGCCCTACCCAATCTTTCCTCTACCTGACCCAATATCTCCATTGCTTGCGTGATAACTATTTATTTATTTATTTTTCTTAAATTACCCTTTATGTTACTATATTTTTGTTAATAAATGATTTGATCTTTTTTTAGAGCTGTAGATTTTTTTACAAAATTGTCGGGGAATAAAAATCTTAGAATTATAACTAAAGTGACATATTTAAATATTTAACGAAACAGGTTACTCACGTAATTCCCGTTCTAGCAGAACGCAAGCCCGAAGTACACGTCGGGCTTTAGTCGCGGGTACTCCATGATGAGGATCCTTTAAATGGATCGAAACATGTCGAGCAATTATCGACTTAAATTACATGAGTAACATTTCTCTAAATATTTAAATGGGAATAATATAGTACATTACGACACAAGTGCGAAAAACATGAAATTCGAAACGAGTGGCGATGTTTTAAAACACGACCGATTCCCGTGTTTTAAATCTACACGAGTTACGAATTTCGTTTTTGCACGACGTTTTTTTAGTACAGATGGCCCTCCGAAGTTTTGGACCTGACGTAAAATGACCCACTTCTCGCACTAGAGCCTAAAAAGTACACAATCTGTACTAAAAATAGTTTTCTTGCAGGGATCTACTACGACACAGCAGAAATAGTCCCTCGCTCAGCCCCCGGGCGCTGGTTCGTGGACAGCAACGGACGCTCTGTCCCTACGCCCGCGCCGCAGTTCGAGGCGCGAGCGCTGTTGGAGGGACAAGCTGTGGCCAGACGGGCGCACGCTGAAGATATGGGCTTCCATCTGGGTCAGTGTCTATGCTTGCAGGGATCTACTACGACACAGCAGAGATAGTCCCTCGCTCAGCCCCCGGGCGCTGGTTCGTGGACAGCAACGGACGCTCTGTCCCTACGCCCGCGCCGCAGTTCGAGGCGCGAGCGCTGTTGGAGGGACAAGCTGTGGCCAGACGGGCGCACGCTGAAGATATGGGCTTCCATCTGGGTCAGTGTCTATGCTTGCAGGGATCTACTACGACACAGCAGAGATAGTCCCTCGCTCAGCCCCCGGGCGCTGGTTCGTGGACAGCAACGGACGCTCTGTCCCTACGCCCGCGCCGCAGTTCGAGGCGCGAGCGCTGTTGGAGGGACAAGCTGTGGCGAGACGGGCGCACGCTGAAGACATGGGCTTCCATCTGGGTCAGTGTCTATGCTTGCAGGGATCTACTACGACACAGCAGAGATAGTCCCTCGGTCAGCCCCCGGGCGCTGGTTCGTGGACAGCAACGGACGCTCTGTCCCTACGCCCGCGCCGCAGTTCGAGGCGCGAGCGCTCTTGGAGGGACAAGCTGTGGCGAGACGGGCGCACGCTGAAGATATGGGCTTCCATCTGGGTCAGTGTCTATGCATGAATTTTCTAGACTTCCTGCCTCGAACAGCTGTACTCTGAAATGATTTGTCGCCTGCGGTGTTTCTGGATCGTTACTATCTTCAAACCTTCAAGAAAAGGGCGTATTCCCATCTTAAAGATCGGCAACGCACTTGTAAATACTACGGGTGTTGCGGGTGTTCATGGGCGACGGTGATCGTTTACCATTAGGCGATACGTCTGCTCTCTTGCCTTCTATTCCATAAAAAAAACTAACAAAACAACTAATCAGTAGAAAACGCGACACATTTGAAAATTTGGACTGCTAGAATTGCGGATTCGTGGATAGACCTTCCCTCTTGAAAGGTTTATAAAAATGGCGCGAATTGGTTTAGTGAGTTCAGGCTCCTATGAAACTGTCGTTTTAAACTATTTGTAGCTATAATAATTTTATTGGACTATTTGGAAGAAGGTATAGTTATACTATGCAATAAATTTTGTTGATATTATATATTTTGTCGAATTGATAACCTTCATTTTGAAGTCGGTTAAAAACATATCTACGTTACTGTTTAAATATTTAATTAAATTAGGAACCAGTTAAAGTCAGTAAACATAAACATTATTCCAATTTTTCCTCATTATGACATTTTATTGCAGACGAGAACTCCCGCCTGATCGCCACGGGAGGCGCAAGTGTGAACAAGGAGTTACTCCAGATATTCGCCGACGTTTTCAATACGCCCGTCTACGTGCAGGTATGTCTATATCAATCGTTAGTAGGAATTAAAATAATCACCAAATTAAAAAATTTAAAAACAACCAACTTCAACCGATTTCTCCAAGATCCTATCATCTGTGGTTTCCATCATTGGTTTCCTATCATCAAATCCTACTTTCTGAATGCAAATTCTTGTAAATTAATGAAAATTACTAAAAGTGCATGTACATGTCTATAACCTCCTGTCGCCCATAGACCTATTAAAAAGTCTCCATAAACAAAAGAAATTCTATTATATTTCCTTCACTATTAATTCCAACATTTGAAGATCAGAGATCCCTCGATTTCTCCAAGATCCCATCATCATACCCCAACTTGGTGCCAACGAGACCATCTCAGGGTTATACACGTTCGATCACAAAAAACAAATTAAAATCGGTTTACGATTCTCGGAGATATCGGGTAACACCACGAATTAATAAACTAGTGGATGTAAAATGCTAGCTTTTTAGTATGAAAACCGGTGTCGTCAAACTCACACAATCCCATTTTACGTAGATACATGCATACAATTACAAAATGTTTTTAATTGGTAGCAGTTTTCCATACCCATAAGGTAACAACCAGTTATCATTCCCACAATGAAATTCATCTGTATATTGTTTTAGTCAGGGTCTAAATTAGAATGTTCAAGTTATGCATCTTGCGTCTTTTTCTTTCTTTTACAAAGTCTTCTAATACAGCTACTCCAAACAAGGTGGCGCTACTGTATTAAAATGAGCGAGTAATGGGTCAAAAAACCAGTTTATCTAACATCTACGACTACGCAGAAATAATTACGAATCCTAGGTCACGTTACACTGGTGATACGAGATCTCTACTCGCCTGTGAGTAGCCGACAAATAAGAATAGGACTACATGGACTGGACAACCCCAAAACACAAAAAGTCGTAAGTGACTGTATATGCTTATCTTGTTACGACTTTTTGTTATTTTCCATAGGGCAATACGTATACATTATCGATATTTAAATAGTATTGATATTTAATTAGCGTTAAAGGCGGGAAATTTGAAAATTTTGATTGGCTGTTCGATTTTTTTACGGTTTCTACTGACTAGCAAATAATAATAAAGTAAAACTTTGTCAACCGACTTCATAAAGAGGTTCTCAATTCGTCTGTTAATTTTTTTGTATGTGTTTTACGCGATTACCCATTCAATTATGAACCGATTTTGATTTTCCTTTGTTCAAAAGTGTATACTCGCGAGGTAGTCCTATTGGATTTTGGTTCTGATCTAATGATGGGATCCGTGCGGAATTGAGGGAACTCCTCAATTTCGAAACACACTTGTATGGTGATTTCGGTGTTTTTTAAGAACCTTGAGTAGTTCCATGAGAAAGCCACAATTTAGGACCTGATAGTGGAAAACCAGAGATGGCATAAGAGGAAGTGCTTTATTATTCGCAGTTCTGTCAACCAATTTCAAAATATTCTTTATTTATTTTTAAGAATAAACCTCCACTGCAGTCTCCTTTCATTTTAATCTGATCTAATGATGGAATCCATGACGAACTGAGGGAACTCCTCAAATTTGAATGGCACATTGATGGAGATTTGAGGGTTTTCTTCAGTACCTAACTGGAGCATTTTCTCGCGGAAACTGCTAATTTGGACAAGGATGAAGACCAGGAAAGCCTTAAGCGGAACTACTTTGTAACATGCAGTTCTGTTAACTCTTTTTTATGAAATTGGAGGCAAACGAGCAGACGTATCACTTGATCGTAAGCGATTACCGTCCCGTCCGTACTTACAAGCAGCACATACAATCAATATAAATAGTAGTAACAATTAATATAAATAGTAAATAGCAGTAGTAATCAAATAAAAAACAGGTGACCAGGTGGTAAATTTAATAAAACTTTTAATTATTATTCTTGTTTAACATTTCAACAAGTACATAACGATAAAACAATTAAGAACCATATAAGATTCATATTGTATTATTTTAGTACTGAATTTGGACTATTTTTGCGGAAACCAATTGACTTGTCCAGTAGCTTCGATCCATTTATTTTTAATTTCAGCATCTTTTGGAAATCTGAAAATGTAGAAAATATATTATAGGTATGTAAAGTATGTAATTAACATCGGTTAGTAATAGTGTATTAAAATCCGATTTATCGCTTAATACTCAGTAAAATGTATAGTTATAAGTTATAATACATAATGTATAGTTATAACTATAAATTTTTTACTTGATTACATTCCCTACTGATAATTAAATATCGAACGCTGATATATCATAACATTAATGTTAACATTATCGATATAAATATCGACTTTGGACAGCCTATGAGTAGCGAACCTTGTTTGACATTTAGAGTAGCGAATGTTCTAGAGAAATGTATACAATCTTAACAAAAGATTGTGAACTCTATTCTCTGAGAAATAAAATTGAATTTGAATAACAAACGTACGTAAATAATAGACGAAGCAACATGTTTTTGTATTTATTGAATTAAAATACAAAATAATACTTACCGGTGGTAGGAAATACCTCCATGTGATATATATATTTTTTGCTGTTATTTCTGCAGCTCAGTACAGCACAATACGGCATTGTTTATTTAATAACCGATTTTTTATTCGCGATTCGAACGTTCAATTTCTGACACGGCCCATCACGTACTAATCATAAGTGCGCGTGAAGTATGAACTCCGCATCATAGTATCGGCTACACGGGAACGCCTACTTGCCATCTCCATTTGCTCCGTGGGTAACACATACCTACAACAAAAAAAACTATCGAATTGGAAGGGTCATTCCATTATCGCGGGTACAACATTTAGACGCATGTTTTAGTTTCATGTAATTAAATAAAAAATATGTTTAATGAAATTAGCCTTTAAGACTACATTTTCATACTTTCACTTTATATTAGTTGACAAAGATTTTCAAATATTATTTTAAAAGCCAGGAGGAAGGTTCAAATTGCCATCGCGGGTGCAACGTATTTGGCCCAACCTTTTCAGATCATAGACAGGAAACGCATAAATCATATTCCAAAACGAAAATTTCGATCCACCCTAGTGTTTATAGTGTTATAGTTATAACCGCCAATGTTTGTCAGCCTCCGTAGCCTAGTGGCTGCCTAAGAAGCTGGACGCTGGACGTTCCGGGTTCGAATGTCTTCGAATTTGTGTGAGATGTCCCAAGATATTTATATTTATTTATAATGGCAGTCAAAAGGTTAATACTGACTGTAATATGCCATAATGCAGGAACAACACGCGAACGCAGCTCTTCTGGGGGCCGCCATCCGCGCCGCTGAAGTGTGGAGTGCCGACACTGGACTCTCGCTCACTGGTATGTTACTATCAATGTACAAGCTCCGAAAGTACCCTTTTTAACCTTTCGTATGGCAAACTCCCGCTGCGGGAATGCCTCATCATCATCATCAGCCTATGTTAGTCCACTGCTGGACGTAGGCCTCTCCTATTAACTATGCGTATAGACGCATTAGGAGGTAAATGCCCATAATCGCCACGCTGGGCAAGCGGATTGGCGATCGCAGTAATGTGTCCACTATTTATTTATTTATTTAAACTTTATTGCACAAAAGTAAAACTTAAAGTACAACAGGCGGACTTAATGCCATGAGGCATTCTCTACCAGTCAACCTTGGGGCAAAGCAGAGAAAATTGTAGGCGGCGCAACTATATAAATATAAACCAAATCTGTGTATAATAAATTAATTAAAAAGCAATTACAAAATCTTACATATATATACATACATTATAACATACTCTAATATATTTATATAAATATCATACATATATACATATAATATAATAATATAACTTGCTCATGAAGGAGATACCAATTAGTTATTCTTAGAGCAACCAGCAAAGAAATTACGCACGGATTTTTTAAAAGCGTACTTGTTGGATAATTTCCTGATGCTAGGGGGAAGACCGTTCCACAGACGAGCCACCCGGACGGAAAACGAATCAGAGACAAAGCCAGTTCGATGGAGAGGGATAGACAGAGAAAGATTGCCAGTAGAGCGAAAATGACGAACGATGGATGCACCATAAAAGTGAAAGAAAGATTTTAAATAGGCAGGGGAGTTTGAATCATAAAGAATGGTGTGGAGAGTGCAAAGCATGCGTACATTACGACGTTCGCGTATGGGGAGCCAACCGAGCTGAGATCGAAATGAGGACACGTGGTCATATTTTCGGAGACAGAAAATAAATCTAATGCAGTTATTAATTAGTCGTTCCAACTTATCCAAAAGTTCTTCCGTCAAGTCCGGGTAACACACATCACCATAATCGATAATGGGAAATATCAGGGTATTTATTAATAACAATTTAGTTTTAACGGGCAAAAAGTTTCTTAGCTTGTTTAAGCGCATGGAGAGTGTACGTAACCTTTCGGCTAATCTCCGCTACCTGTGGTCTCCAACTTAAAGTACAATCCAACTGCACCCCCAAATCCTTAACACTCTGGCTAAAAGGAATAGGAATCCCATTGAAGTGCACGGGGCCTAGTAGTGTCAAAGTCTAACTTAGCCAGTTGTCGAGAGCTGCCGATGACAATGGCTTGGCATTTGCCAGGGTTCACAAACAAACCAAACCTTTCCGACCACTGCTGGATGTGTGACAGATCGCGATTCAACCTATCAACGGCGAGTTCAATGTCGGTAATCCTGCACTGGTCGTACAGCTGTAGGTCATCAGCATACAAATGGTATGCGCAGCGAAATTCGGGAGTAATAAAGTTTATGAAAGTGGAAAAGAGAAGAGGGGAGAGAATACCACCCTGAGGTACACCAGCAGCCAGGTCACACCAGTCCGACAAGGTCCGGTCTACACGAACTGCCTGCTGTCGGCCCCCAAGGTAGGAAGCGAACCAGTTAACGGCTAAAGGAGACATATTTATGTGTTTAAGAAGTGCAAGGAGAATCTCATGATCAACAGTGTTAAACGCGTTGACGTCACTATGATGACGCTGCTGCCCATCATCAATCTTGTAAAATGGTCAGTGACACTTCAATCCCTTAGTCGACTCTTACGACACCCGCAGGAGTTGGAGTGGTGACAAATGTATTCTTTCTGCCGTCAACACACGGCCATGTTACTATAAGCCACTTATCAATGTACAAGCTCCGAAAGTGCCCTTTTTAACCCTTCGTATGGCAAACTCCCGCTGCGGGAATGCCTATTTGGGTTATAATCAGAGACCGGACAAATGTGCGTCATTGTTCGCAAGAATATGGATATGTCTTCAAAGTTGATTAAATAATTAATCATTTTCAGAAAATTACCTATTTGACACCGGTAAATAGTCACCTTCAAGCTTCGAAATCAAATTTCAATAAATTATTCGTTTAATTATTAATTTAATCAAGTTTGGAGTCATGTCCATAGTATTGCGAACAAGGACGGGATCCGGTCACTTACGGCCACATGTATTTTAGGGCCAACTATTCTGTAGGGCCACTTCCCTAATGGGCCACTGCCTTTAAGGGCCACCTACAAACAGCTTTCCCGGATAGGCCACAATCCTCTAACAGAACTGCCTGCTCCCCAAACGGCCACTTCCTTTAAGGGCCACTTACATACAATATCCCCGAAAGGCCACAGTTCTCTAAAGGCCTCTTCCCCATAAGTCCACCACCTCAAATGGCCTATTCCTCTTATGGCCGCCACTTTAGATCATATGATAACCTTCTTCGTAAAGATATCCATTTTATAAAGAGGCCGTTCCACTGTGGTCCCGCGCCCTAAGAAGGGCGGTCATAGGCATTACGCGCAGTTAACAGCTGCATTAATGCATGCCAAAGCATGTAATTATGAAATATTATAGTAAATTACAGTTAAATAAACAAACTATAGTACTATAACGATATTTTATTAGGTTTATAGAACTATAGTTTGTAACAGTAACAGTACTAGAGCACTTAAATTATATCGGTAAGAAAATAAAAATAAAGTAATAATTACAATTATATATTTAAACTAATTACATCTAATTTAAACGAATTACTGTCCAGAATGATTATCTTATTACATTTTAAATAGTTCTACCTGTAATTAAATTAGTGTATACAATTAAAATATAGAATCTACGTGTCGACTAATGAACATCTCTCCTTATGACTTGTAATAATTCATAACTAGTTATAACAAATTTACTGCATACATGATTGCTTATATTCGCTATGCCCGGTACTCCCATCAAACCCCCATTTCTCTATTTAAACATACTCGTTAGTGAGATCAATATTTTTTACAACATTTTTTCGTGATTCTAGTATTCTGCATGTTGTATGGTCCAAAAATATTGTAATTATATTTCGGCAGATGATTCCGTAACATATACGTAACTCACTGATGGATAACACAGCTTCTTAGCCTCCAAATTTTGTTGATAGGATGGTAACGCATTCGGAAACTTCATATTAATAATTTTTTTTCATCAAATTATACTGATGATTACTCAACTTTGCCTTATTTATAAAAGATAACACTTCATCCACAGAATTGATGTGAGATTGACTGGATTCACTAAGCAAGAGTTTATCGATGATCTACCTTAGCTAGCTCCACTAATCTGCGCCGTTTGGACCTTTTGCTGCAGTCCATGAAATCCTTTCTAAAATTATGGCCACTCGTTGAAGAACAATCACTACCCGGCAGGCACTCTGCTAGGTGCACGGTACTATCTACATTTTCATTCGATAGATTACAGACTTCAATGCTGTTCAGGCAATCACTGTATTTTTTTAACATACGAGATTTTGATCTCGAATAATAATATATTCTCTTGCATAAGTGAGAAATCTTCTCATGTAAGTTATCGGTATTGACATTTTCAACATCTGGCAGTAACTGTGATAGTGTTTGAAACACTTGACGAATTCCTTCAATGTCGCAATCGGTCTTCTTAACAGACAATCAAGTCTCAAAAATAAGAATTCTTATAAAAAACACTTAAAATGTGTACCTAAAATAAATAAATAAACAGTTAAATAAAAATTAGTTTTTTCGTAGCATGTTCTACGCCTTTGAACGCAAGGCGTAGACCTCTTCTATAGCCCACAATCGCAAGTCAACGCAAAATTTCTTAATTTATTCGTAAAATTGAGTTTTTAATAAACATTATCATTTATTACTGGCATCGGCCGGCATAGTAGTTAAAAGTTTCGATAAAAATCAGAAAACACTAAATAGTATTGCGACTTAACTGCCTTGGCGTAGCACCTCATTAGTAAATATATTATGTATTCATAATTTAAAAAGAACCACAAAACATATAATGCATACCTTCAACTTGAATATTCATTGCAAAGCAAACGTGTACCAATATTTTTTTTTGAAACAACTCGTGTCGCGTATTACGCTAATGAGCTTCTTGATAACACAAGTAACACGGACTTATCCATTGTGTTGACTTCAGATGACCAAAAATAAATGTTCTATAAAACAAGTTGCAATTATTTTTATACCATGACTTAATATGACTAATAGGTAAGTAATTAGGATAATGATAATGATATTATTCAATCATCGTCATTGGACCTCTATAACCTACTACGGGACCACAGTGCGTTCAGGGAATCGGACAAACAAGGAATTTTCAAAGCGGCCGTTCGGGGAACTGGACAAACAAGGAATTTTCAAAGCGGCCTTTCGGGGAACTGGACACAGAAGGAAATCTAACAGTGGCCAATTGGGGAAATGGACAAGGAAACGGACGAACTAGGAAGTGGACCATAAAGGAATTTGGTAGGCGGTCATTCAGGGAAGTGGCCGTATGTGACCGCATCCCAATGACGTATTTTTTTCCGATCTCTAGTTATAATTAACTGACAGTAAGTTGAACT
>JALPQI010020861.1:0-14378 GCA_025490895.1 Thaumatotibia leucotreta | reverse complement strand
AGGTAAAGGTAAAATTTAAACTTCTAAATAAAATACATGATTAATGATAATAATGATACGTGATAGTTAATGTAGATGGTTAATGAATACGTTTGTGTCTATGTATCGAAGAGCTGGCAGCTTCCTCGCGCAAAGGATTAGTATTGCCATACAGCGGGGAAATGCTGCCAGCATTCTCGGCTCCATGCCAAGCAAGGGGGCCCCATTTTTTAGATGTATTTTAGGTGTAATTATTTTACTTATCTACCAAATAAAGTACGTTTCACCTCCTAAAGTGTGACAGGGGAAAAATAAAGAAAATTCCATGGAACGCCTCTAACATAAAAAAACCTTTTGCAGAGTAGTGAGAAAAATAAATTATCACGTATTGCCGTTTATCATAGTGTTACTTACTACGCGTGAGAGGGAAACGATTAATTGGGGGCAGTTTTGGGGGTGGACTGGGGGTATGAATTTGCAGTTCGGATTAGAGGAAACTAGGGTGACATTAGAAAAATCCCCATTCAAGACTTACCGGCCAGAAAAATCAAAATTAAGGTTCAATTGTTACTCAAAAGTTTTAGCTGTAATTATATAGAAAACATTATAAAAATAGTGAGGTAGCCACACATACATCAACACACTCACATAGATAGATAGATAGATGAATGTCTTATGTACAGGAATTCAAAATCAAGTAATTCTTTCTTCAAGTAAGCTATTAATAAGCATTTTTAAAACGTCAGACACAATAGCAAGTAACAAAAACTAGTACCTAACTAGGACCTGAGAAGAACTAGTATTTTTTAAGGATTTCGAAGGCCGTAAGTATAAAGGCCATATTCGTCGTTGAGATTGACAAAACCCACATGTGTAAATTCATTAATTTGACAAATGAAATCTGTATATCATTTGAATTGAATTTATTAATTATACACGTCGGAAACACTAGTTTTTTGATTAAAATAAGCATGACTACGACCTATGAGTAATTAAAAATATGAAATGGAGGAATAAGATAAATAAAACAATTAACTTTTACTTTAGCACCAGTTACTTATTAGCTATGGACTAGTTGTTTATGGAAGAACTTTTATAACATATATTAGAGATGTAAGAAATTTACAATTAAGGCTAATTAAATTCTTAGTGACTAAAAAAGTTAAAAATGACTGTAAAAAGGACTATGATAAACTATTTCCGTTGTGTAAGATTTTACCTGTAGATAAGAAAGTTACATACCTAATAGGCTTAGAGCATTATTATAATGAAAAGTACAAATCAATAATTACCAATAAATATTAAATATAATACTCGGAGTGCAAGTGCGAAAAAACTACTTCAACCTAAAATGAACAACTACTATGGCAAGAGAACCTCCAAATACCTAGTACCTAAAATATTAAATAAAATAAGTATATTAAGAGAAAATCCTAAGTTAAGTAAGTCAATGATTAAGAGTAGGTTAAAGTCACATCTTCTCGAAGATTAAATTAATATGTTTTTATGCTTATGCTGGTGTGTGCGAATATACCAATACACTGTACTATCTCATAAAAAAAAGTGTAAGATTTACTACTAAGAACAACTGTAAGATTGTATGTAATAATAATTTTAATGTAGAATAAGTATATAAAACGAGCGCATCTCGCCATCAAACGTTGCAGTTTGGCGAGAATATAATGTTTAGTTGTTAAGTTAAAAATATTAGTCTAAAAATAAAAAAATAAAAAAAAACTAATGAAATAATACTATGAAAACGGATAAACTCGCGTATATTAACTAAAGTGTTCGAAACGTCGGAGTGAAGTTAAAATTAGTTAATATACGCGAGTGTATCCGTTTTCATAGTTTTATTTCATGTGTAATCCTCGCGGTAACCGAAGAAAATATTACCAGTTACTAAATTACAATGGGTCAAATGCAAACCCATGTTCGGAGTCTTTCCGGTGGACAATCTAAAAGTTAAGGCCTATAAAGCTTGATTTTTTTATGAATGCCTTATCTTCATTAAGACGTACTCCTTTTTCATTGCGTTGTATGATAACACAATCATTACTACCTGTCCACAGGCTATTAACTATCGACCACAGGAAAGAAAAAGTGCGTGTTCAGCTGTACTGTAGAGCCCCTCTTTCCTGTGGCCAATAGTAAGCAACTGGTAGGAGTGTAGTCGTGATTTTTTATCATACAATTCAATAGAAAAGTAGTGCCTTTAAATGACAATAAGTGTTTAATAAGAAAATTAACTCTCATAGCACTTAACTTTTAAAATGTCTACCGGAAAGACTCATAACATGTTTTTGAGTTTGACCCACATAGACAATTAAAAGAATTCACTAATAACCTGACCATCCACTCTTGGTTCCCACAGTGCACACGTCGCCTATTATTTATCGTGGCGATATATTTTATCACTCGTGGGATATAAATAAGGGTGTAATTACCCCCGGATTTAGGGTCTCGGATTAACGAAGGTTCCGTGGTTCTGGTTTCTCCGGAACCCTTTTTTGGCTGTTTGTCTGACAGCGGTATTCCCTGTAGATGCGAGATAGTTAATTACTAGCCGGTTTACATTTGAGGAGTGTCTTTTCAAAAGGGCTTATTTCCGCTATGTCAAGAGAGATCATTTCTCTTATGGAAACATTGAGAAAATAACCCCTGTTGAGTGAAAAAAAGCTTAAAAAATAAGCTTGCTTCATTTCTTAAAAAGATCATTTTCATCACACCTGTTCCGTAAGTGCGCCAATGCTGCGGCGATACGCGCTGTAGATGCGTCATTACGCCCTAGGACAATCAAGGAATTTCATACAACATTACGTCGCACTATCGCGTCGCGCCGAAAATTCTGTTATAAAAATGATAAATTTAAGTCATCCCTAAGTCTGAGAAATGATTTAGACCACTTTAGAGTAGTTTTGTGAAAATTTATTGTTTTATTTACTATTTTTGCCTCACTTTGTGTGTGCCACGTGCGGTACAAGAATTATGAACTCGTGTGAAGTAAAGCCCGCGCCTTTGGTTGGCTAGGGCTTTACTTACACACTCGTTCACAATTTCTTATTTACCGCCCTTAATACACAATGTACTATTCTCATTTAAAGTGAGACGTAGTAAAAGTGAGAGGTGAGTGTAACTTTAAAAAACCTCTTTATTAATGAGAATAATGAGGACACTAATGGATCACATGCCTTATTTAATTTATTGTCCGTATTAAATTTACACACTGTAGGTTGTACTGGTTAGGTTTGAGCCGTGTGGTGACGGCAGTAAGAATACATTTGTCACCACCCCAACTCCTCCTTCGGGTGTCGTAAGAGTCGACTAAGGGATTGAAGTGTCACTGACCACTATTTGATAAAAGATTGATGATGGGCAGCAGCGTCATCATAGTGGACACATTACTGCGATCGCCAATCCGCTTGCCCAGCGCCGATTATGGGCATTTACCTCCTTATGCGTCTATACACAAAGTTAATAGGAGAGGCCTACGTCCAACAGTGGACTATTTATTTATTTATTTAAGCTTTATTGCACAATCAATGAAAAAAGTACAAATGGCGGACTTAATGCCTTATGACATTCTCTACCAGTCAACCATTGGTTCAAACAGAAACTTGTATTAGGTGCAGGATTGTCAACATTGAAAAGAAATAAGAAACACAAATCAACACTAGGTACTACATTGGTTTAACAAATACACATACACATATAAATATAAATAAACCTACATATACATACATAGATAAATAAAGTACCCAAGTATAAGTAACGAATATACAGATCATCTATCACTGAGCTTGTTGGAAAGGTATTTACGTAACTTGCGTTTGAAGGAGAATTTGCTCTGTGCTTGCCTCAGGGGCAGAGGGAGATCGTTCCAAAGACGAGTTGCCTGAATGGCGAAGGAGTTGGACATAAAACCAGTGCGGTGAAAAATAGCAGATAGTTTATGACTACGGGAAGTGCGTAACTCGCAACCAGGGCGAGGTTCTACAAAAAGAAATTTAGATTTAAGATAACCGGGAGCAGCCGGGTCGAATAATATAGTATGGAGGGTGCAAAGCATTCTGAGAGATCTACGTTCACGGATGGGAAGCCAATTCAGTTTACGACGATAGGAAGATATATGGTCGTATTTACGGAGTCCGAAAATAAACCTAATGCAATTATTAAGATGCCTATCTAGTTTATTAAGCAACTCTTGAGTAATATTCGAGTAACACACATCCCCATAATCAATGACAGGCAACACCAGCGATTGAATGAGAAGTATCTTCGTGCTAACGGGAAGAAAATTTTTAAACCGATAGAAAGACCGCAGCATGTTGGTAACTTTACGACAAACGTCTGACACCTGCGGAATCCAAGTCAGGCTGCTATCTATCATTAGACCAAGGTTTTTCACCTCGGACGTAAATGGCACTATATTGTACTCGAACACAATCGGGCATAAGCTAGTCGAGTCTAATGAAGGCAGTAGACGTGAGCTGCCCAATATTATGGCCTGGCATTTGCTAGGGTTAACGGATATACCGAAACTACGAGACCACTCGGAAATCTTGCCCAGGTCATCATTAACTTGCTGGATTGCATGTTCCAACCTATCTGGACTCGCTTGGGTGTAAAGTTGCAGGTCGTCGGCGTAAAGATGGTGAGAGCAGCCAATAACACTTGTAATTAAATTTATAAATACTGAAAAAAGAAGAGGAGACAGAATGCCGCCCTGTGGCACACCGGAGAAAAGTTCACACCATTCAGAAATATTGTTGTTATCAGCACGAATTGCCTGGTGGCGATTTTGCAGATATGAAGAGAACCACTCAGCCGCTGTTGACGAGATATTAAGGTATCTTAAGGTAGCAAGTAAAAGCTCGTGATTTACGGCGTTGAATGCGTTCGAGAAGTCAATTAGGACGAGCACCGTCAACTTAGAGGACTCCATGCCTTGTCTCACATCTTCGATAACCTTCAGTAACGCAGTTGTCGTGCTGTGGCCAGAGCGAAAACCTGATTGAACGGGAGAAAGAAGATGGTTACCAAAGACATGATCTGACAGTTTCTTGTGCACAACCGCCTCTAATACCTTGGATAGAAACGGTAGTATGGAGATAGGGCGAAAATCTTTAGGTAGGTTAGGATTTGAGACCTTCGGTAGTGGAATGACGTAGGCATTTCGCCACAATCCTGGAAAAACACCGGAACACAATGACAGGTTAATAATATGTGTGACAATAGGTAAGATGCATTCCAGGATGTTAACAATCATTAACCGACTGATTTTGTCATGACCAGCTGCATTAGATTTAATCGCCAAAATCACCTTCTGGACCTCGTCAACAGTGGCAGGACTGAGAGAAAATCGTGTTTTTGAAGGAGAGGGCAGGGCATTGATATACGCTATGCTTTTAGCAGTAATTACAGGGTCCAATAAAGAAGACTTAGCGAAGTGGGAATTTAGGTCACTTAAGGAGACAGAAGAAGGGAAATTTAGACTGTTGGAGGATTTACCAATACCCAAAGTTTTAAGAAACTTCCATGTATTAGCTGGAGAAGAGGAGGCAATATTCTCAAATATATATTTACGTTTGGCAACTCTCACCATCTGATTACACCGGTTTCTCGCAACCTTAAATGACGCCCAGTTTTCGCTACACCGATCGCGTTTAAATTTGCGAAACGCTCGATCCCGTCTAGTCATCGCCATTCGAACGGCTCTAGTCATCCATGGTGCAGGCGGACGTTTTAACTTGACATTCCGTAAAGGCGCGTGCTTGTCGTACAGTTTTAAAACCGCCGCGTTCAACTCAGCTACCGCCTCGTTTACTGACGACGGCGTTAAAACAGGCGACCAATCGTGAGAGCACGCGTCACGTCGCAATGCGTCTGTGTCCAGTCTCGCGAAGCTCCGTATCTGCACAAAAGATGGTAGTGCCTTAGGCGGACGGATACGATACATAACAAAAATCAGATCGTGACGTGAGAAACCTGGTGCAGGATATTGCCCAACTTTGTCTACATGACAAACGGACGCGGCAAGAATAAGATCCAACCAGGAATCCGCCGTGTCAGTGTTGTGGTGAGTAGGTTGCAACGGAAGGATATTTAAATCTGCAGACTCGGTAACTATCTTTAATTTGCGAGACCTAAGATTGTCTTTCAATATATCTGTGTTAAAATCCCCCATGATTATGAGATGTGCGTACTCGATACTAAGTGGAAGAATTGCTGTTTCAAAATCTGCAAAATAATCGATGCTAGGAGGACAGTAGACAACCCCAAGGGCTGCATTTACCCCTTTAATATTTACTTCAATGAATAAGTGCTCCATAGATTCAGAGTAAATTGAAGGCGAAGAAGAAATAATTTTGTAGGGTAGGTCGCTGCGCAAATATATGGCGACACCTCCGCCTCCCCTGCCTACTCGATCGTTCCTTAATAAAATATAGCCGGGCAAACTGTATAATGTGGAAGCTAAACTAGGCTTCAGCCAAGTTTCGGAAACCAAGATTGCGTGAACGTTCGGAGTAGAAAAGGTGTCAAGCAATTCGTTAAAGTGGCAAGGGATGCTTTGAGCATTGATGTGACAAATATTTAAAAGTTTGTGTTCATGTTGGAAATTACGGGTGATAAAGTTACCGAGCGTATCAGGCTCGTCGGTTGCTAAACTGTGAAAAGAACAAGAAGAAGAGGAAGACAAATCACAGGCAGAATGAAAAGATTCATCCTCGGACATCAAAACCTATACAAAAGGGTACAAATATAAATAATATAATTATAAGATTGTATAAATATGAATAAATATGCAAACAAGGCGCAAAAATATATACGCCGTGACAGAACAACTACCTACAAGTTTCAGTTATCCCGCCGATTGACCGTTTACACCAAAATTTTAATTACAAAAAAAAACACTAAACACCGGCAAAAAAGAAAAAAAAACATAATATCATAGTGACATATAAAAAAAAAAATAATACGAAACTAAAAAAGCTAATAAGAAAACAGAATATTACTTATTACGCAGAACGACATAAAAGTAACCGATGCAAATACAAAACGCAATGACAGCTGACGTTTGACGTTTGGCACCTGAGTGAAGTAAATATTATATTATACACAGAAAAGAAAATGTCATCGCAATATTAAAGAAAGCAAGGTAGAAAATTAAATCAGTTACAAAATATAAAACAATGTTAAAGGTAGAATGAAATTAAAACCAACGAAACCAATATTGTGTATAAGCAATTAGTTCTACGTACTGGCAACAATATACAAGCAGAAACGGCGAACAAATCCCAACCTAAGTTGCACGATTATGCCTCTTGGCGGCACCAACTGGTTCTCCCTTACCGGGTTTAGAGGGAGCGGGCGCCGGCGCAGGCTCGGGTGCAAGTGTGGTGGGCGCAGGAGCGCTTCGGGCCGCCTGGGTTGAAGTCGCGACAGGCTTTGCCGCCGATGCCGGCTTGGCTGTGGAGACTGGAGCATGCTGCGACGACAAATTGTCAAGCTGTTCCGTGGTCGTTATGCGTTCCTTCTTGCCGTCTGCCGTTTTAACATAAATATTACCGTCGAGGCTCCACACATTGCGCATGCCAAAGTGATTCCTAGCTGCTATGAATACAGCCCGCCTCTGTCTTGTCAGGAACTCAGAAATGACAACCGAGGAACCCTTCAGTGCAGTCTTCTTTCTCCATATAGTGTTCTTGAGTTTCTGGTCTGTAAAGCGAACAAGGACAGATCTAGGGCGGCCATCAGTTCGAGCACCAAGTCGATGACAAACAGATATCGAGTCTCGGGTTATATCAGAGAGACTCAGATTATGGCTACATAATGTGATAATGGAGTTCACAACATCCTCATTTGTGGCTTCAACTACACCATCAAAAAGTAAAAATTTTCTCCTATGCCTCATCTCCATGGTGTCCACAGCATTACTGATACTCAGGATCTGTCGCCTCACCAGATGCAGCATCGCCAACATTTGTGCCTTAAAGCCGGCCACTTCTTTACTGAGACTGGCGATGGTGGGATGTCCCTGTGGAGACGCCGCCTGCAGTGCTGTATCTAGCTCCATAAATCGCTTGTTGAAGGTGGACTCCAATGTCTTCTGTGACTCCATAATCTGGTTGAGCGCCTCCATGGTAGACAGTGTTTGAATTTCTAAGTGACAGTTCAGTGAAGGGTGTAAAGGTCAAAAGGCAGGTGAGTGCAATTCTTCACTCCATATAAAAATATAATATTTCCCCACACTCCCAGGGAATAATTGTTCACTTCTTAAAATTTTTTAAGTTTATTTTATATGTAATTTTATTTATTTTATTTTATTAAAGCACTGTAAACAAAAGTGACTATCATAGGCTGATGATGATGATGATGACTGTAGGTACAAATTCTACCCCAACCACGCTTATTCTAAGTTCATAACTAACTTTGGAATTAGTCCAAAATTTTATCCAAACTCATCCTTTAAATCAACTCAAACTGTTCGCAACTTAGAGATATTATAAAAATTTACACAACCGTAGATTTTCAACCTTAAAGTGAAGAACTTAAAGCCTAATATATTCCTTGATCTCACATTTTTACGACACTTATATTCCGTCTCTGGATTGTGTAATTAAAACTAAAACTTTAATTTTCCATAATTGGTTATTATAAGGCAAAGGATAATGAGTTTCATTTTATGTTTAATTAATTGGGTCTTGGATTAAAACTGAGTGTAAAGTTTTTTGGTACTTTGTGAACTCGTTATAAATTGTTTTTTAGTAAAACCGTTTATATTCATATTTTAATTGGCAGCAGGTATTTATTGCATTTACGGAAAACATTAATGATTTTGAAACAAATATTTTTGTGTTAGGTACACCAAAAAAATGTAAACACAAACAAATATATTTTCTATTTTTATATGTATTTTATAAATACAAAACTAAATAAGAACTAATAGGGAAAAGTAATAATACGTCAGCTCGCCAAATTAAAGACTGAGGATGGTAGAATCGTCACATCCAGATCTGAGCTGCTGAGTGAGATCGAGGGTTTTTATGGACAGCTGTACACGTCAACTAGCAGACCCGAAGTTGATCTAGCGGAAGACCTCAGAGCTAGACTGACCCGATACTATACAGAAGACATCCCGGACATCAGCCTGTGCGAGATTAGAATGGCTCTTGAACAGCTCAAAAATAACAAGGCGCCTGGGGAGGACGGAATTACAGCTGAGCTTCTGAAGGCGGGTGGTAAACCGATCCTTACGGCCCTTCAGAAGTTGTTCAATTCCGTCTTACTGGAAGGGAGAACGCCAAAGGCATGGAACAGAGGTGTGGTGGTACTGTTCTTCAAAAAAGGTGACAACGCTTTATTGAAGAACTACCGACCCATCTCACTTCTGAGCCATGTCTATAAGCTGTTTTCAAGAGTCATTACGAATCGTCTTGCACGCAGGCTTGATGACTTCCAGCCTCCCGAACAAGCCGGGTTCCGAAGAGGCTTTAGTACCGTAGACCACATCCATACGCTTCGCCAGGTTATACAGAAGACCGAAGAATATAACCTGCCCCTCTGTTTAGCGTTTGTGGACTACGAGAAAGCCTTCGATTCGATCGAAACATGGGCAGTACTACAGTCTCTCCAACGGTGCCAAGTCGACTACCGCTATATCGAGGTGTTGAAGTGTTTATACGAGAGCGCCACAATGTCAGTCCGACTCGAAGACCAGAGCTCGAAGCCTATTCTGCTGCAGCGGGGAGTTAGGCAAGGAGATGTCATCTCCCCTAAGCTGTTTACCGCTGCACTGGAGGATGTCTTTAAGACTCTGGACTGGAGAAGGCTGGGTATCAACATAAACGGCGAGTACCTCACTCACCTTCGATTCGCTGACGATATAGTAGTCTTGGCTGAGACCTTGGTGGACTTAAGTACTATGCTCGTTGACCTCAGTAAAGCCTCCGAGCGAGTTGGTCTTAGGATGAACATGGATAAGACGAAAATCATGTCGAATTCCCATGTAGCACCAACTCCCGTAATAATCGGAGACTTTACACTCGAAGTTGTAGACGAATATATATATATCTAGGGCAAACTATTCAGTTAGGTAGGTCCAACTTCGAGAAAGAGGTCAATCGTCGAATCCGACTCGGTTGGGCAGCGTTCGGGAAGCTACGACACATATTTTCGTCCAATATTCCGCAGTGTTTGAAGACGAAAGTCTTTAATCAGTGTGTGTTGCCAGTGATGACATACGGTACTGAAACGTGGCCGCTTACAATGGGCCTCATAAGAAGGCTCAAAGTCACCCAAAGGGCTATGGAGAGGGCTATGCTAGGAGTCTCTCTGCGTGATCGGATTAAAAATGAGACCATCCGCAGCAGAACCAAAGTAACCGAAATAGCTCTCCGAATCGCTAAACTGAAGTGGCAGTGGGCGGGGCACATTGCGCGTAGAACCGATGGCCGTTGGGGCGGGAAGGTTCTTGAGTGGCGGCCACGTACCGGAAGGCGTAGCGTGGGTAGGCCCCCCACAAGGTGGACCGATGACCTGGTGAAGGTCACAGGAGTCCGCTGGATGCGGGTGGCGCAGGACCGGTCATTGTGGCAATCTTTGGGGGAGGCCTATGTTCAGCAGTGGACGTCTTTCGGCTGATATGATGATGATGATGATGATGAAATACCGCAGAGCTGGCGACTTCCTCGCACAACGCATCAGTATTGCGATACAGCGAGGAAATGCCACCAGCATCCTCGGTACAATGCCACAAGGGCCGATCTTAGATATAAGTTAGGTTCATCATCATAATCATATCAGACGAAGGACGTCCACTGCTGAACATAATAGGCCTCTCCCAAAGATTGCCTCAAATACCGGTCCTGTTCCACCCGCAACCAGCGGACTCCTGCTACCTTCACCAGGTCATCAGTCCACCTTCTGGAGGACCTACCTACGCTGCGCCTTCCGGTACGTGGCCGCCAATCGAGAACCTTCCCGCCCCAACGGCCATCGGCTCTACGCGCAATGTGCCCCGCCCACTGCCACTTCAGTTTAGCGATTCGGAGAGCTATATCGGTTACCTACTTTGGTTCTGCTGCGGGTGGTCTCATTTCTAATCCGATCTCGCAGAGAGACTCCTAGCTAATATGTACTTATAATAATAGATTAGGTTAGGTACATTTATGTAATTTATGCGTATTAATCGTATAGTATTGAAACCACAGGACCGAATCCGGAACACTACGCTGTGCTCCCAGACTAAGATAGTGGATGTAACTTGGAAGCAGGCTAAGCTGAAGTGGGACTGGGCTGGTCACGTCTGTTGGATGCCGAGTGAGCTGTGGGCCAGGAGTCACAGAGTGGCAGCCCGACAACTCCAATCGGAGACGCGGCAGACCTCGTCGGCGATGGTGAGACGAGCTGGACTCCTTTTTTTTTAAAGAGTGGCCGGAGGCAGGTCGATATAGATTAGATTGGAGAAAATGGGGGGAGGCCTTTGCCCAGCAGCGGGACACTATAGGCTCACAATAATAATAATAAATGAAAATAAAGTACCAGTATAAACTATAATGTTAAATTACAAAATCCACCTGACTTGTTTTATTTGACCACAAGTGTATATCATATTCCAAAGTATCTTGAGAAGCATGATAAGGAAGCAGTAATTTGTCAAACCCTATGCTTTACGACACCCTTGTAATGGCGGGCAGGGATTTAACGACGGGCTGATGTATAGTTTTACTGTTATTACGGCGATAATGTGGGAGTATGATGTACTGCTTTTATTGGGACAGTTCAGTAAGTGAATATTGAGATCGGAAATTATGATATATGCTGCATTTCATGACACAGTAGCTTTATTGGTACTATAGGAAACTAGAAGTGCCAGATCTCTTGTCTCTTAGATCTCCTTGACTTTTAGAGGCCATTTCAAATACGAAGGCCCAATGCCACTCAAAACCTTTGTCATTTAATTGATCCACTAAAAATTGGCACGTGTCGTACACCGATGTATGCAAAAATTTCACGTCACAAAAGGGCCTGGCCAGGTATTTTTTGCTATCACCGATCCTATTGTTGACGCCTAATGACTTTGTCAAGTGGAATCGGGCCTTCGTATTTGAAATGGACTTTACCTATTATAATACTTACAAAGAGTACCAACTATTGTAACTGTTATGCTGTAGGTAATTTATCTAAACGAATAAAGATGATTTGTTGGTAGTGACCCTGCCTACGAAGCTGGAGGTTCTGGGTTAGAATCCCGGCGAGGCCATTATTTGTGTATTTATTTATCATAAATATTTGTTCCTAGGTCATGGCTGTCTACATGTATTTACAAGCAAGCCTAAATTTAGCTTACCGTGGAACTAGGTCGATTTGTGTAAGATGTCCCAAGATATTTATTTTATTTTTTAAACCAATCATATGCTAAGCATGCTGATGTATAATTTCATACGAAAACACGTGCAGTACGCGACCGGTGTGAAGGTTAGTCATCTCCGCAGTAGGTCGACTGCATAAAATTGATTTGTTGGACGTCATATATAATATTTTGAGTTATTCTCGGTAGCGTGAGAGCTAATAAAGTTATAAATAGGACATTATTGCGAATAAACTGAGAAATTCAGGTTAAGATGCGACAGGATTGGCATGCTTTTAAATTGTAGGTGCCTCGTTACACGATAAAGGTTCTCCAAGCTGGTGCACGGACCAGAGACAGAAGTGATTTTTGATACTCACAAATTTTTCGTCGCCTAAACGAGTGATTCCGGAAGCCGTTTTTTTTCAAATTAATAAATAAAGAAAAGATTGATGAAGGGCAGCAGCGTCATCATAGTGAACACATTACTGCGATCGCCAACCCGCTTGCCCAGCGTGGCGATTATGGGCATTTACCTCCTAATGCGTCTATACGCATAGTTAATAGGAGAGGCCTACGTCTAACAGTAGACTATCATAGGCTGATGATGATGATAATGATGAAATAACTTAGGACATTTGATATAAATCGACCTAATCATACAAACTATGTGGTATACTCTGTCCCACAAACTTCGGCTACAGTACAAAGATATAGGTTGTATTGTTGATCGCGAAAAGAGAATTTTAATTTGTCGCCCTTTTTCAGTGGCAAAAGTTACACAAAGTAACTTTGTAACACAAAAATTATTACCTTAAATTTTGTTTCCAATGGTGGCCTTTCATTTTGTACCTACATATTTTTGCAATCGCCCTGCAAGTAGTCGAATATTTACCAGATACTAACACAATAACCTATGGACAATAGCAACTTCAAATAGCCAGCCTCCGTAGCCGAGTCGGTAGTGACCCTGCCTACGAAGCTGGAGGTTCCGGGTTCGAATCCCGGCGAGGGCATTATTTGTGTATCTATTTATCACAAATATTTGGTCATGGCTGTCTATGTATTTAAGTATTTATATGTATCTATCTATTATTTATATCGTCGCCTGGTACCCACATCACAAGCCTTAATTGAGTTTACCGTGGGACTAGATCGATTTGTGTAAGATGTCCTAAGATATTTATTATTATTTATTTACTTATTAAATGTGTACTTACGATCATGTTCACAAACATTTTGCATGCTTGAAAATCTGCTTCGATTTGGCATAAATTGACCCACAAAAGAGACAAAGGTCAAACTAACACTGCTCGAGATAACGTTATAGTTATGCAAATAGGGTACCCTATACCAAAAGAATATGGCTCGATAAATTCTTTATCACACGACAGTAAAAGGCGTATAAAAAGATGGAACAGAAAGAGGCATGATATAACAACCGTGCATGTAGAAATATGGCGTTTTGGTATTTTGTGAAGGTTAAAAATTGGGTTAATATCTTTTTGCTACGTTTATAGAGCATATATAAAAATAGTGATAATTCTAATAATTTAATTTTTCTAATGAACAAAAAGTTTACAATAAAATAGCCAAAGGATAATTTAAGTATAAAAGTGGCTCGTTTTACGTCAGGTCCAAAAGTTCCGAGGGCCATCTGTACTAAAAAACGTCGTACGAACACGTGCAAAAAGGAAATTCGTAGCTCGTGTCGATTTAACTCACTCCCTTCGGTCGTCTTAAAACATCGCCACTCGTTTTGGATTTCATGTTTTTCGTACTGGTGTCGTAATGTACTATTTTTGTAATCCCATAACCGACTTTGTCTAATTTAGATTTTTAGGGTCATTCTCAGAATTAGGCGTTCTCAGCCTCAACTCCGTCTTGATTTTGTACAGTATGTTTACTGCTATATTATCTATAAAATACGAATCATTGAGTTATTTAGATCATATGTATACTTTTGTCCCTCATATATATCTATTAGTTCACGTTTTATAAGCCATTGTTTTTTCACCAAGACGGAGTTGAGAATGTTGGGACGGAG
>JALPQI010020859.1:0-22359 GCA_025490895.1 Thaumatotibia leucotreta | reverse complement strand
TATTGACATGAACTGACTTCAATTTCACTTTAAAATGAACGGAAGGAACAATTTAGAGTAAGCGACCCCTATCATACTATGGATAAAAATAGCTAAAATTCGAAAACCGGTTTTTGGGGTACATAACAAAAATTTCAAAAAAAGAAAATATCCAAAAAAAAATGCTGTATCTAGTTTGACGTTGGACTTACTATAGGTATTTGCTAGGGATTTTTTATGTAATTTATACGTTTTTTATCCTTTCTACCAAGTCTCGGTCTCGGTCTCAGTCTCGGCCGAGCATCAAATTTATTCTCGGTCTCGGTCTCGGCCGAGACTAAAATATGGGTCTCGATCGGACCTCACAAATTGATACGCAATAATAGATTTTTTTTGTCAAATAATTTTATACTAAGGCTTATTAAAAAAAAGTCAGCAGATGTTTATGAATAGAGGGAATGAGAAGGGCTAATATGTATAAAATAAAAAAAAACTTACATCGGCAACTCCTTCTCCGTCAAAGTATTCAGCTCCGCCAACTTATAATTCTTCAACGACTCATCATAAGCCCCACAAGCGAAGTTCAGCTTCCCGAGCAGCAGGTATGCATCCAGAGCCACTCCGGCCTTCCGGCCAGCCTCGTCGGTGGCCAGGGTCAGGTAGCCCCGGGCTTCGGAGAGTTCCCGCTGGGCTCTCTCGATGTTCTCCTTGTTGGGGGGCCATTCGTCGAGGTAGGCTTCCAGCTTGCCTTCTCCGATGAGGAAGTGAGCGAGACTTTCTGTGAAACAATCAAGTTCTGAATATGTGTGTTTTTTTAGCACTGGCAGTAGTATATCCGAAAAGGAAAATTGGCTAAAGAAGTAACAGAAAGGTTCCAAGGGGACAAAAGAGGAGGATAGGAAGACCACAAACGATGGGAGGATGATTTTTATTTATTATAGTAGTAAATCCTGACAGATGGACACCAATACGTGTAAATAAACCCTAAAGTAACTTTTAAGAAAACATTGAAATCGCTGCATCCATTATGATAAATGTCACAATCCTGAATTCTGACTGTACCTACAGGTATTCTAAGGAGTGACTATAATTTAATTTAAATTAAAACAATTGCTTTTTGAATTTATTTCAATACATTATTGAATTTTCAAGAGGGTCTCTGTATAAATATATATTTGATAAAAGAATAATTATTCGTCCAATACCTATATTACATTAATCGAAAAGATGGCCTAATTGTCATAATTTGTTTATTCATTTAGGAAAGAACTTAAAAAAAATTGGGGACTTTTTAATTTCTTATAAAATACAGCTGTTTCTTGTTCAGGAAGGTTATAATTATACTATATTTATAACACAAGTATAACCCAAATATAGAGTTCATTCACATATGACATACTTGAAAGTTTGGCAACCTGCCCATGAATAGTAGGAAAACTAGACAAAGTTGTAGAGCACATAAAAAATAAGGTTGTATAATATCTTAATTGTTTGAGTAGCACTGGCTCACTGATTGCAACAGTCATTAAAGACTAGCAAGCAAGAAAGATAACATATTTTGTTGAACAACTCATATTGTTTTAATTTTACATTTTGAGTTGTATTTCTAAGTAGTAGCAGTATGTATATAAATTTAAATAGTAGATGATACCGATAAAGAAAAAAAAACCAAAGCTTAGCAAGGAGGCTTAAGCAAGAAAGATAACTTGTTATGTATAGAAACATTAAAAACCGTGACTAAAGATCAAATATTTTGTGATAAATACTCAAGATGCCCCTATACTGCCGAAGGAAAAGCAATGGGGGCACTGCACCTAGGTATTCTTAGGTGCTGTTTTTTAACAATTGAAAACATTGATTCCCTTAAAAAGTACTATCATATCATATCCTATGTCAATGCCCCCCCCCCCCCCTGAATGAAGATCTGTATCCACACCTGTCTGAGACCAGACCTCGGTGACCAGAATAGACCTGCCTGGAGTTTCATGGGTAGGGTCACTACTGACTGGTCATTTCTCAAAGCATAAACGGACATCTCATTCATCAGGTCACTTTTTTTTGGAAGTGGCTGAATGATTTGAGGTTGGTTATGGTTGTCTTATAGAGAAACGGGTACTGTATGTATGACGACCGAAAATGGTACCACAAGATGAAGCCACTTCCAAAAAAAGTGACCAGATGAATGATATGTCCGTTTACGCTTGGAGAAATGCCCGACTGAGCCATAGGCAGAGGTACTGAGGAGGAGGATTCTAGGAAGGAAAAACATGTGGCAGTGAAAAAAGGCTACAAATTCAAATTTTCTATGAGTGATCAAAAATACTTGACTACATTTATTTAATTTCACCTTTTTTTACTACCTAACGTTGTTTAATTAAATTTTATTAGTATGACTAACTTTTTTTAACACAATTGGGCATTGTTATGGAACATCGAATCAAGCAACAGAAGTCTGTCACTGAAAATAATTCAAATGAAATGACAGGCTTCAGTCGCTTGATTCGATATTCCATAACTATGCCCAATTTTAAAGTACAATTTTTTTGCAATCAACTGACACAACTTATGTCATTAGTAACTAATAACTGTTATGACCTACAAAGTAGTAAGTTTTTGACATTATACATTTACCCCGTTATTCATAATTGTATCCTAACTTAGCAACTGATAAGCATTGTTTGTCCCTTTTGGTTTCATCAATATGTCTATAAGACTGAAAGGGACAAACAATACTTATCGGTTTGCTAAATTAAGAGATGTTTATGATGATATAAACACTCGACACCAGCCTATCAACATTATTGTTAAGAGATTATGTTTTGTAATGTTGATTACTAGAGTTGTGCTGATCATTAGTGTCTCAGTGACAATTCAGATGTCAATTAAATTATGAAAAATTATGGACAATATCTTAAATGAGGATGACCTTCATAATGGTCCAATAAGAATCCTGAAACCAGCTTGACAAGTTTTGAAACTAAAAAATCCTAAAATTAAAAGTGATTGCCAATGATTGTCCATTAGTGGAGTTAATCATGCGTTCAAGCGAGGCGATATGCTGTTACTGCAGAACGAGTATGTCATAACTCCAAATAAACAGACAAGTGAGTAATAAACTGATAAGATCAATTAAAATACTGTCACCATAACCCTATTCCTTTGACTCCTCTGACCCTAAGGCAGCTCTAAACAGTCTAAACAGGTACTTAAGAAGTCACTGACCATGCTGCGGAGACCTGGTCTTCAACTGCAAAGCCAATTCAACCGCCTTCTTCCAATTCGACTCTTCACGGCTCTTCTCGATCTCAGTTTCGTAACTCCGCACTGCATTCTTGCCCCTCGATGTCATTTTAGCTCACGCACTATCATCCAGACGTCACACCATCGACTTTAATTCGAGTTTCACTCAATCATTGCAAGAAACAGGAAAAATCCCTTCGAAATCGCATGAAACCCCAGCAATTGAAGGCCAAATTTGACAGATGACAACATCCTCCCGTAAACGCATTCCGTTTCACGACTTATGCAATCTACAAAAAGGCATATGGATTTTTTCATTTCTTTACCAAAAAAAAAAAAAAAAAATTTAAAATAAGACAGACGTTTTTAAAATAAATAAAAAAATCGACGCTGCTATCAATAAAAAATAAAAATAACGTTTCCCCTTCCAAAATTTTTTTTTTACGTGGCAAGACCAAAATTAACTTAAATACAGCTACTCGTCACTAGGTGGCGTAAGAAACTATATTTTAACCTTTGTTTGTAATGAATGAAGCTTTACAAATTACAAGTCGATAACAAGTAATTAATGGACCTAATTAACAAGTAGGTACATGACAATCGATATGAGTTGTAACAGATAATTATCAAACCCTTACTTAACACACACGTTTTGAAACAAATATTATAGGCAAGTAAATAGGTACCTAATAGTACAAAAAGGGTTGGCGCCTCTACAACGGGGTAGGTTGGAACTGCGCTATAATAGGTACTTATTCTAAAAGTAATAAATGTAACATTCAAATGATAATAAATGATAATTTAAACGTTACCTGATCTGATAACACATTTACGAGATTACTAATTCTGTGTGGTGACTGCAGTAAGAATACATTTTTCAACTCCTTCTGCGGGTGTCATAAGAGTCGACTAAGGGATTGAAGTGTCACTGACCATTATTTGATAAAAGATTGATGATGGGCAGCAGCGTCATCATAGTGGACACATTACTGCGACCGCCAATCCGCTTGCCAAGCGTGACGATTATGGGCATTTACCTCCTAAAATCTATACGCATAGTTAATAGGAGAGGCCTACGTCCAGCAGTGGACTATCATAGGCTGATGATGATACCTAATCGTGCCTACTCTGCAATTTTTGTCTCACATTGACGTTATCCGCAAAACATCGACCTATTCCAAGCACATCATTACCGTCGCGACTTTACAACCAGCATAAACCATGTCGGTCACGAAAACAAAAAAAGATGCCTGGCACGAATTCCTTACATGCAATGTCGCTTACCGGAAATCATTTTTTGCTTGATATTGACATAATAGCTATACTTCCATGATGTTTGCAGTCTACAGATAGCGCATCTTGCATTCACTGCCAGTTACGCACATGTGCGTCAGTCTTCGTACAAAAACAGCTAATGTGGTAAAATAGTACATTACGACACAAGTGCGAAAAACATGAAATTCGAAAACAGGGAGTGTTTTAAATCGACACGAGTTACGAATTTCGTTTTTGCACGTGTCTCGTACTACGTTTTTTAGTACAGATGGCCCTCAGAAGTTTTGGTCCTGACGTAAAATGACCCAGTTCTCGCACTAGAGCCTAAAAAGTACACCATCTGTACTAAAAATGTCTTATTGGCCTTATTTGCCCACAGTACTTTTTTACAACTGCCAAGAAGAATTTAGTTATTGTTGATCCTAGGGTACGAATTTTAATTTATCGAAAAAAAAATAACATGTTGGAATAACAATAAAACAGAGTACAAGACGCTGTTAGAGTCAATGTTTTTGAAAATTGCACACACAGGGACCGGATACCGTTATTTCCTCCATACAAAAGAAGGGTTCATTTTTCGTTCTTCGGTGGAGTGAATAAACGATGTTGTAAACTACATAAAATATTGAGTAGTATGTAAGCATTAATAAAGCATTTTAAAATATTGGACAATTTAGAGGTTTTTCTAAAATACCGCTCAATCGTGTGGAGGCGATCGAGGCTGCGATGTCTCGCCGCGGTACGGCTTCGATCTTGATAACGGGCTGTTTCCATCGTGGCCTTGACTACTTTTAATGCAATGTTGCTAATCGGTCACATCTAAAGCTGATTGGCGGAATTTTCGGGTTTTAAAATATAATTGGGTATTTTTCTGCCGTACCTTGCCAAAGTTGCCAAAGAAAAATCGTACGTTCTAACCTCCTACTTAGCCGTTATGTAATGGTGCGTTTAAACCAAAAGAGCATTCGCTGTTCTAGCGCCCGTTCTACGAAATCGACCAATCACGTTTTGTGTACCGATCGAATTTCGTAGAGTGGGAGGTTAGAACAGCGAGTGCTCTTTTAGTTTGAACGCACCTTAATGTACTTAAAACATTCTTTTTTTGTGGAACAGCAAATTTTTTTTTAAGTTGTATTTCTAAGTAGTAGCACTACTGGAATGGTACGACGACTTTCAGTATGGGACCAACATAGAAATATTAAACAAAAATGTAACCCATCATACAAAGTGAGTGGTTAGTTAGGTTTCCATTACGCTTTCTATGTTAGTCCCATACTGAAAGTTCATTGTAATGGTTGGTAGCGGGAAGGAACGTCATACGATATCAATAACAAAAATGTTCGTAGGTACGTAGGTAAAGTGCGTTCAGACCAAAAGAGCCTTCGCTATTCTAACCCCCCACTCTACGAAATTCGATCGTTACACAAAACGTGATTGGTTGATTTCGTAGAGCGGGACATAGAACAGCGAATGCTCTTTTGGTCTGAACGCACCTTTACGTTGCTGTGGCCCTACCGCGAAAAACGAAATTCGTAAATTTCGACGATTTGTCTCTCTCACTCTAATGACGCCTTCGTTTGAGTGACAGAGAAAAATCCTCGAACTTTACGAATATCGATTATCGCGGTAGTAGGCCTACTCCGAAAAACTTTAAAAAAATCTGTGGGGTCGTAATTAAGTATAATTAAAAAAAACTCGTAGGTAATCCACGATTACACTGATGAATTCCATGCCTGGTTTAATTGATCGCCCGTATTAGATTTACAAGCGGTATGTATATTATGGTATACTACCTATGTAGGGAATATGTATTGATATGTATAAATGGACATGAATTTTTACTTTCGTGCTAAGGTTTGGAAAGCCACGTATCATTTTTTTATAAACCAATCCTATTGTGCTCTGAGACCAAGTACCTTTTAGACAGGACTCCCACCTCATTTAAATATAATTTTAGCTAGAATATACAGGTAAGTGAATTAGTAACTCCAGTCTTGACCTTATAGGACAGCCTTGGATAACAGTAATCCTGATGGCGAGGCCGCGTCTAAGCTGATTAGCTATTCTTGTCCATGTTCCTATATCGTGTATATTATTACTACTTACCACCTACTACAATTACTAGTTTCGTTGCACAAACGTTAGATAGATGGCAGTACCTACTCGTTCTAGCGCTAGTCTCAGGGGCTATTTACGCGAATATCGAAAAACGTCGATGATCTTTCACTTCCTCTCCAACTAAGGCACAGTTGGATTAAAAGAGCCAGCTGTGCGAAATTTGCGTTTTTCGAAGTTAGCAGTAGCGTAGCGAATAGACTACGCAGTACGCACTAAGTTCATTATTTCTTTGTAGAATCGCTAAGAACAAAATACTACTCAGATCTAAGAAATACGTCCAATAATTGGCAAAGAAATTTCCAATTTCATTTTATATTTTGAAACTTCAGGTATCTCCTGGGTGTATGTAAAGCTTTATTTTTAATTTATTTTCAAATCATAAACGAATACAAAATACTTTCTGTATGACCTAAAAAATCAAGCAGGGTTTGTGGGGGCCGAGGGAGCTGGCTAGTGTCCTAGCTGTAAGTATTTAATTTAGCTGTCTTAGAATCTTTCTAATCTTTAAATAGGATATCGTCGGGGATAGTGCTATTGCACTAAATAAGAATCTTATTGACATCTAATACGCGTTGTTACGCGTATTAGATGTCAATAAGATTCTTATTTCAAACATACTTCTATGGAATATAATCTTTATCTGCATGTGTTAGTTACGCGGTATTCCACTATCCCCGACGATATTTTTACTTTTATTCTCTTATACCTACCGATATTCCTAAATTAGAAATATTAAAGTCAGCTCTTTATTATTGTTCTGGGAAAGTTCATAGCTCGTTAAGGCAATAAACGGGGAACACAGACAACATAACGGTTATGTTGTCTGTGGATAGGGTCGATCATTGCTTACAAGAGATTACATCATCAGCCTATGTCAGTCCACTGCTGGACGTACGCCTCTCCTATTAACTATGCCCATGATGACGCTGCTGCCCATCATCAACCTTCTATCACTGAATAGTCAATGATAATTCAATCCCTCAGTCGACTCTTAGTACCTACTCTCTTTCTCCCGCGTAAAGAGTTGGGGTGGTGACAAATGTATTCATTACTGCGTCACCACACGCACGACAAGAGATTGCATATATTATAGGTAAAGGTACCAGAGTCCAATTTCGACCAATGTCCACTTTCGCATCTCCTCGGGACTTGGGCACTCAATTACAAAAATATTAGTTACATCATTATAGGTACCTAGATATTTTTCTAGCAGGATCAAGAGATTGACTAAATCGAACACCGACATAACTGTTATCGATGAGATGAGTACAGCCTATTCTTATAAAGATGCTAACTTCGTAAGTCAAGTAGCCAAGAAATACAGGAACAGGACTCATCTACGCTTTATTATTAAATATCTAATACTTCATATGAATTATTTGCCTATGGCGTTAAGGTGTTTCTTATTAGTCTTTGTTCTTTTAATGGGCACAAAAAACACGGTACAAGAAAAATAATGTGTCCGTTTTGAATATGATTTGCATTCTTGTAGATTGTCTCTAAGTTACTGCGCATTATTTATTAATTACATTTATTTATCGACTACTACAAGACTTATCGATAACAATTATATATTGATTTTTTGTTTTGTCGATCTCTCGTTCCTGCTAGAAAAATATCTAGGTATATACATCATGGTTCTTTTCCTTGTATTTCAGTAGGTACATTGCATATCGTCGCTCAGTAGGTATCTACAAATCTTAATTCAGATTACCGCGGAACTACGAATGTTTGTGGAGGAATGTTCCATAAAAAAATCGCTGCTTTTACCGACGCAGCCTTCCTGATTGCCATCATCAATTTTACTGACGCTTCATGGAAATATATTGCAACATTACACTGTGTAATATTACTGCTTCATTGTTTTCACTTAGTCGCACCTATAGCTCCATCTCTGTTGTCGTGATAAATTGATAGAAACATAGACAAACAAGCATAGGTAGGTAGAAGTCTCCGGCGACTAACGCAACCACAGCTCTGCAATTTGTATGATTCGATTTCTAAGTACAACTCGTATACGAAGATAAAATGCTATAATAACAGCCTGTGGTACACTTAAAATAATTAAATATCAAAAAAACACGTTACTTTGAATCTACGAATCTCTTGGTGATATATTTCTATTACATTTCGCTGATGCTTTAAGAAAAATTAAGCTTGTGAAAGAGAAGCTAACGCGTTTATGAACATTTTCAACGTGTGAATGAGACAAAAAGTATCTAGATCGGCGGCCCTACCGCGAACTTCGAAATCCGCAAATTTCGAGGATTTGTCTCTCTAACTCTAATGAGGTTATGACGCCTTAGTTAGAGTGACAGAAAAATCCTCGAAATTTACAAATCCCGATTTTCGCGGCAGTAGCTCATCGTACTCACAAGCAGGATTCTATTATCATGGCGTTAAGTGCATGTTCCGATATTCGATATTTGTAAACACTAGCCCGTCCGATATATATCGATGGCGATGGCGATTGCTCTTCATCATGAACAGCCGACAGAATACCACTACTTATAACGATAGTGTGCAACCAGCATCTAATAGATTCTAGGTAACTTTATTATGGCACACCCCTGAGAGATCGCCATCCAAGAAATATAATTTAGTTCCAAATGAAAACAGTCCCAAAGCGACATCTTTAGAATATCTTATCTGTGGAACTGAGAGACTTCCGTATCCTAGAAGCAGTTTGCACATCATTAACAGAGTCGCGGGTTCATTACGCGACGCGAAAACGGGCGCAGCAGCCGTACCATGAGCTGCCGCTACGTCATTAACGCGGACCTACTTTCTATCTACTTTCTATTGCCGTGTGATGACGGCAGTAAGAATACATTTGTCACCACCCCAACTCTTCCCGCGGGTGTCGTAAGAGCCGACTAAGGTGAAGTGTTACAGATAATTCCTGATAGAAGATTGATGGTGGGCAGCAGCGTCATCATAGTGGACCTGCGACCACATATATCATGGACGTCTAACGCCAGCTCAAAAATGCCCCCAAAAGCAATTGGTCAATTGTGCCAAGATGGGCAGGACATAGCGCTTTTCTTAATACCACGCATATTTCGGCGCAACATCGTTGACAAATGTTTATAGAATATAGCCAATCGAATCTTTGATGGACCAATCACAACTATTTTTAAATGGCGTGGCGGTTTAAGTTTTTATAGGTTGACATTGAAATCCATTGCCGTGATGCATTGAAGAGGGGGTGACACTTGTCAACTAAAATTCAGGACGGTTTTTGAAAGGCAATTTAATATGGCGTGCGGCTTGCATGTTTTATTTGTTCGTAGTAGTGGACACATTACTGCGATCGCCAATCCGCTTACCCAGCGTGGCGATTATGGGCATTTACCTTCAATGCGTTTATACGCATAGTTAGTAGGAGAGGCCTACGTCCAGCAGTGGACTATCATAGGCTGATGATGAGGTATATAATGTAATTTTTGTCACAAACTTATCGCTTCTTCGTATGTTGTGCTTGATAAACAGGCGGGAACAGTTCTGTCGTCAAAGTGGGGACCATATCAGACAGGCTGATGCCTGATTGAATTTCATGAGACATTTGAATAGTGATGGGGTAAAACGATCTATTTTGAGGGACCGGTACCGGTATTTTACAAAAACCTCGAAATAGCCTAATATTTTAAAATGTTTCATACTTTATATGTACAGCTCAATATCTTATGTTATTTACAATATCATATTTTTAGATTACTCCATTAACTTACAATTTATATACCGAAGAACGAAAACAAACCGTTATTTTTGTACGGAGAAAATAACTGTTCGGTTCCCTGATTTGAGACTTTAAAGAGGTGTGGGCATGGGCATTGACCACTGAAAATGTATGGCGGCCGTATTAGCAAGCTGAAGTGGCAGTGGGCCATATTAGCCGTACATTCGGTGTAAACGCCCGTGAAATGACTTACCTTCGTGTTTGCCGTGTTTCGGGGTCAGCCGGTGTATTTACCAGCATCTAGCGGGCCAGCAAGGCGGTGGCAACTAACAGGTTACTAATTGTCTCCTGTTCGTTGCCGCCGCGATTTGGGCTCTACTTTTCACTTACGATCAGGTGGAGTGGAGCCACTTATTTGTTGTGCCAACGTTATTTTTATTGGGTCGGCAACGCGCATGTGACACCCTGAGGTTGCAGGCGCCCATAGGCTACGGTGACTGCTTTCCATCAGGCGGGCCGTATGCTTGTTTGCCACCGACGTGGTATAAAAGAACCGACAACCGTTGGGGTAAACGAGTTCTTGAGTGGAGACCGCGTGTCGGCAAGCGTAGTGTAGGACGCCCTCGGCAAGGTGGAGCGACGATTTGCGCAGGATGGCTGGCAGGAGCTGGATGCGAGCAGCCGAAGATCGAGAACGGTGGCGTGAAATTTGGAAGGCCTATGTCCAGCAGTGCGATAGGCTGATGACGATGATGATGATAGCGGCTACGATTTAGAATAGTACAGAATACTTTCTAACACTTAACTAAACAAAGACACATACTATACTAACGAAACAGCAATAATTTAAACAAGGCCACGAAATGGTCTCATCTCAGCGTGATGCTGGTGTGAGCCAGTGCTGATCTTCCGATGAGACCATCAGGTAAAAAGCACGAAGAACAGAATTTCAGAGCTATACAAACATATACCTATATTAAAGATACCAAAATACAAAAAAAAACTAACTAACTAGGCGTACAAATTACATCAAAGGTCAATTCTTAATCTATTTATTTGTGTACCGCTTAATAAAATACCAGTGGAACTTTTGTTTATAAGATCCAACTTTTGGAGCACGCTTCAACTTAGGTTTATCAAAGTAACACAGTAGGATATAGGTATATACAAAATCCGTTACCTTACAGGCATTCGCCATCCCTGGATTAAACAAATATGTTTACCCGAGGAAATTTCAATTATAGCTACATTTATTTCATAGAGATAACTTTGTTATATGTATAATTATATTTTTGTTATTCGATTCGTTCTTATTTTCCCATCACTATAACCGTCAGCATGAATGTGCCATCCATAAACAAACTTTTAGTACCTTGTCGCTGTAACTCATTTGATAGGCACATCAAACGCCATGCATGTGTCTGGAACGACAGGGTACTAACATGTTGCGAAGACTTTTATTTTTATCGGCAATGCAGTTTTGTCAGCATTTTGTAGATCAGCATGGTTCATCATCATCATTTCATAAGACGTCCATTGCTGAACTCGGGCTTCCCCGTTGGACCTCCACACTCAGGGTGTCCTATATATTACGAATTTTAGAAATTAATAATATATACTCTCTAAATCGGTTCCATTTACCACAAAACACTCTGAATATAAATTTCAGTTCATTCCTGTAACTGCAACCCGTGCCAACTTTCATGCCTTTTTCCTATACAATGTTCATACTATGGCATGTTTTTTTTCTATGGTATTAATATATACTACTGCCGTTTAAACATTTTTTCATAAAATTAACTTGATGAGAACAGAAAAACAATACATTATTATCAACTTACTGTCTGACCAATTTTTTTCATAGTAATTTGTATGGGAATTTCTGTTGAAAGTCGGCACGGGTTCCTGTTACAGGAATGAGCTGATTTTTTTTTCAGTGTTTTGGGGTTAATGAAACCGGTTTAGGCGGTATGCGTTATTAAGTACTAAAATTCATAAAATATGGGACACCCTACTCCACATACATTGGTTGGAAGCGACCGGCAATGGTAGGAAATATTGTGGAACTGTAGGTACCTACAACCTAATAATACAACATTATTTTCCGTGTCCAACTATAATATTTATCAAAAACTCCGCATTCATAACGTTAACACGAATTTGAAATGTAAATTACCGCACTGAATCGAAAACTGGATTAAAATTAGTTTATTGCAACAGATCACGAATCAGATATAATGCGCCTGATCATGCTAACGGAACAAATTAGATTTGTTTGTGCTTTTCTAAGCTTTATGTAAGGGTCATTTGTAAAAATAATGTACATAATTGAATTTAAATTTTTGTGAGACATAATAACTCTATAAATATAATTAAACTCATGTGTATATAGTTACTACGCGCGACATGTTGCCGAAAACCTAGCCTAGCCATGGCCTCTCCATTATCATTTATCACTAAATTTCAATAAAAACTCTGCATTGGTGTTACATTAATAAAATTATAAACTAAAAGCGATATTATAATATGTGTTCATTTTTAGTGGAACGTCCCACTTTGTCGCTTACCATAAAGACAAGATTTTCTTGTATCTTCATATGAATAAACTGACAAAGCGGCTTTATGGCAAACGACAAAGTGGGCCGTTTGATTAAACTAATTCACATATTATGTATAAAAATGCCGATCAAGCTTTTTGGTTGTCAGTTTTGTATGGAAAATGTTGTTCAGTATGACATTTATACAAGGTGTGCAAGGTAAGTGACTCAAGAAACACATAATCTCGAGTACCTAACGTTTCTCTCGAGTATCTCCACCGTGCAATTATACAGGGTGGTCCAAACCTTGACGTCAAAAAATTTTTTTTAGATTCCTCACGTCGTGAGCTATCAGAATATCCCCCATGTATGTTAGCCGATTTTTTGTAGTTTTCGAGTTATGAATTTTTGAAATTTTTTTTTGGAGAAATTCTGGAATGAAGAAATTTATTAATAAAAAAAAATTGTTGGGTTTTTTAACTAGTTTCTTTTTGTAAAAGTATTACTACAAATAAAGCATTTACTGACAAAAAAATTAGCGTCCTCACTTTGATACCAGTAGGATAAAAAAATACCAAATTCAAAATTTTACGCTAAAAACGCATCAAAATAGCATTAATGTACGTAAATAAAAAAATAAAACATATCCCAAGGATTTTAGGTAATGTAAAGACTGCCCTAGACTTTAAACCTTCGTAAAAGCGAAAAAAAAGTCTAGATACTTAATAATGAGGATTTTTCGGAGTAGTCGGTCAAATAAACTTAAAAAAACTTCTAAATTTTTAATTTAAAAATAAAGTGAAATTTCGTCTGTTTTGTTGTTCTTATCAATAAACAAAGACAGAAAATACCACGAAAACTCAATTTGTGTAGTTATTCAAGTCATTTTTTACTACTTTAAAATTTTAACCTTTTTTAAGTTTATTTGACCGACTACTCCGAAAAATCCTCATTATTAAGTATCACTTTTTTTTTGCTTTTACGAAGGTTTAAGGTCTAGGGCAGTATTTACATTACCGAAAATCCTTGGGATATGTATTATTTTTTTATTTACGTACATTAATGCTATTTTGATGCATTTTTAACGTAAAATGTTGAATTTGGTATTTTTTATCCTACTTGTATCAAAGTGAGGACGCTAATTTTTTTGTCAATAAATGATTTATTTGTAGTTATACTACAAAAAGAAAATTTAAAAAAACCCAATAGTTTTTTTTATCAATAAATTTCTTCATTCCAGAATTTCTCAAAAAAAAATTTCAAAAATTCATAACTCGAAAACTACAAAAAATCGGCTAACATACATGGGGTATATTCTGATAGCCCATGACGTAGGGAACCTAAAAAAAAATTTTTGACGTCAAGTTTTGGACCACCCTGTATAGACATGTCTCTATAATTAGCCGCTCGTCCGCAAACATCCGAGTTGGATGCAAAAAGCTCATTAATCTGAGCTAATGTGGCCGCTGGGATGTAGTCTAGCATCCGACGATATATTGTGCCTGTCATGGAATAAACAAATAAAAGTTTTTAAGGTAAAATGTTCATTATTTACGTATTTATTTATTAGTATGATTTAAAACGGGATATTTACCACTTGTATGTAAATTAACATTATTGAGCACCCGATACGGCATTGTATATAGTAGATAAATAAAAGTTTTTAAGGTAAAATTCTCATTAACATTATAAATTATACTATATATAATGCTGAAGTATCGGGTGCTCAATAATTTTAATTTACATACATGGCAAATATCCCGTTTTAAGTGGTACTAATAAATAAATACATAAATAAATATCTTGAGACATCTTACACAAATCGACCTAGTTCCACAATAAGCTCAATTAAGGCTTGCGATGTGGGTAACCAGACGACGATATATATGATAGATAGACACATATAGATACTTAAATACATAGACAGTCACGACTAAGGAGCAAATATAAGTGATAGATGTAGCACCGCCCACAAAGGTTGACTGGTAGAGAATGCCTCATGGCATTAAGTTCACCTTTTGTACGTTAAGTTTTACTTTTGTGCAATAAAGTTTAAATAAATAAATAAATATAAGTACACAAATAAGGTAAATGTAGGAGTGGATGACACTGTACCAATGAATGACTTTTTTGCAATTTAATTTAAATATTAAGAAAACTATTATTAATATGACCCAAAGACAGTATCCAGGCGACTAGTAGTGCAATTTGTGATTTTTGTTTTAAGCCGTTTTCTTTGATATCTACAATACTTTTTAAATTTATAGACGGTTCTTGCGAACAGGTGCTTCGAGTTGCTTGTGCATCGGTGTTCTTAGTGAATCTGCTAAGGCATTGCATTGTAAGAGTGAACATAAAAGCCTGGATTTAACGAATTTTTACAAACTGTTTACTGAAACTCCAACATTTTAAATGAATCTATTGATATTGTGTATTTAAAGTATATTATTTTTATTAGTTCAGTATTTTAGATGCATGTCATATACTGGAGCGAAATTATAACATTTAGTAGTGGATGACACCCATGTCATTCACTCGCTCAAAATAGTAATTTTATGTATCTTAATTTGAATCGTATTTTATAGCTATAGAACGTATATTTTAGTTATTCTAAAAACCACAGGTTTCTATGGACCATGTGAGTAGTGTCTGACATGGGTGTCATATACTATTTTTCTATTGAGATCGAGTGGATGACAGTGCGTACTGATATGTCATTCGTTGGGTCATAACTATGTGTCATCCATTGGTTACAAGCATTTGTAATGAAAACATGTCCCTAAAATTATCTAAATATACCTATGACAACGTGAAAAAAGGCGAAGCTTGTACTAACTGTAAATAAACATAATTTGATTCGGCAAGCGATACTACAGCTGGCCCTATCTTCATTTCCTTAAAAGTAAAATCCAAAAAAGTCCCTACTACAAAAATACGTACCTATATAAACTGAAAAAAATATATTTTTCAAGCAGCAACGTATCTGAATACGAAAAATGGCAAAAATCGAGAGCAAGTACAAACGATGTGAAGAAAAAAACATATTTTAGTAGTTACTGTGTGTAGTAAAAATAGTTTTAATAACGCAATTGAAAGTTTTGTTCAACATTTAATAAATATCTACCCCGTTTTAGTTATTTTTTTATTTTATAAGTTTACCAGTAGCATAAACTTACCTGCAGGTGAGGTAATCAATTGTAAAACGTGATGCAATGCTATGTCATTTACTGGGACATCAATCCTATTTTTTCATAGTCATATTTTGCGACATTCAAAATATTGCCAGTCATTCACTGGTACAATTTGAGACATCGCGGAAATGTGAAATTATAGCGTAACAGTATTAGTTATATACAATTTATTTTTCCAAAAACATAAAGGAGGAACCAGTCTATAAATTTGTATACACAACTAGTCTATATGTTTAACAATTACGTAGTTTTGTGCAAAAATGCATGAAATCGCTCCTTATAGTGTCATCCACTGGTACATTTACCTTAATGCTCTCGATACGATTCGTACCCAGAACCTCCAGCTTTGTAGTCAGGGTCACTTATCAATCATTCGACTATCACAGTGATGGTAAAAGATAAGTCACATGTCCGTAATAATTTCTTAATTTATATTTAAAACCATCAATTGTAATGTTCAATACTACACAATTTATATACATAAAATAAAACCAACTACCTATTCTAACTAACCTAACTCATATCTAAAACTGACCATTGTGGCATTGTACCGAGGATGCTGACGGCATTTCCTCGCTGTATCACAATACTGGGTGCTTAGACAAGTTGCCAATCGCTAACGCTTAATCGCCAATCGTAACCGAAAGACAGCTAACTGTCTTCGCACTAATATAAAAAAATGGCAGAGAGGGAGAACTAATAAGCGTTAGCGATTGGCAACTTGGCTAAGTATCCAGATACGTTGTGCGAGGAAGCTATGTTCAATCATCATCATCATCATCATCAGCCTATGATAGTCCACTGCTGGATGTAGGCCTCTCCTATTAACTATGCGTATAGACGGATTAGGCGGTAAATGCCCATAATCGCCACGCTGGGCAAGCGGATTGGCGATCGCAGTAATGTGTCCACTATGATGACGCTGCTGCCCTTCATCAATCTTTAATCAAATATGGTCAGTGACACTTCAATCCCTTAGTCGACTCTTACGACACCCGCAGGAGGCGTTGGGGTGGTGACAAATGTATTCTTTCTGCCGTCACCACACGGGCAAGGTTCAATAGACTCCGAATATTCCGTCGGGATGCTAGTCTACACGGGGTAAAGGGTGCGGGGGTGTCGGGGGTAACGACTCGTAACGTACGCTCTGTGTACTTACCATGAACTGACTGCGTGACTTAACACCGAATACTCAATACTCAATCTTTATTGCACTTATAATGTGCTTTACAAGGTGTTCCACAGTAAGTTACAGAGACATTATAACCATGTAGGGCAAAGCAGTTTTTTGTCGAGACAGGGAGACTTATTATCATCATCATCCTATGATAGTCCACTGCTGGACGTAGGTCTCTCCTATTAACCACGCGTATAGACGCATTAGGAGGCAAATGCCCATAATCACCAGGCTGGGCAAGCGGATTGGCGATCGCAGTAATATGTCCACTATAATTGTGGAGACTTATAATTTAAATTAATAGTATTCCTGATATCTACGGCTACTTAAATGGTTTCTAATGGAATATTTGAATTATTTTATTACACGATTTTTTTTGTTTTCTATTTATTTTTTGTCCCAATAATAATATGCTTAACTAATAACGATTTTAGGTTCAATTCACTGTATCAAACGCGTAACTCACTTTGTGTATGTTACATACTATCAAAATAATATCCTGACCCACTATATGAGTTTGTCATAGTAACATTGAAAGTAAAATTGCAGCTACTGTCATACAATTTGACTTTCAATGTTACTATGGCATGGTCCTATTGTGGGTCAGGATTGGAAAATGCGAGTATGAGTGAAATAGACAGAAAGGTAATTACATCGTTTGGTACATTCAGCCTCCGTACCTTTAGTTGAGTACCAGTGACCCTGCCTATGAAGCTGGAGGTTCCGGGCTCGAATCCAGCGAGGGCATTTATCATTTATTTGTGTGTTCGGGTCAGAGTTAAGGCATTAGGGTCAAAATTCTTTTCGTTGTCTTATTTTGTGTCCCTAAAAAACGTGACACAGAACAGTTGTGATTTTTGTATGACATGATGTTTTGTTTCTAATTTTTGATGTATGGATTAAAATCTAGCTTGAAAAAGAAATACAAGTGCACCGGATTTTTTTTATATACTGAGTCAAAACAGCAACTAAAAGCGTGACAGAGTGGTATGAAACAAGACAACGAAAATAATTTTGACCCATTAATCAAAACAAAAATCACAATGGCGTCAGTTGTGTTAGGAAAGTCATACAAACTATGTGGTAGGTATAACTCTGTCTAACAACCTTCAGCAGTAGTAAATGGGGGCGAATTTCAAAGAAGTTGGTGAGTATTGTTGATCGCTCATAGAAAATTTAAATTTTTCGCCCTTTTTCAGTGCCATAAGTTGTTACACAAAAACTTCGTAACACAATAATCACGACGTTCAATTTTGTTTTTGTTAAAGGCGTTTGACTATGTTTTTTTTTATAATAGACCCATTTACACGTTTTTGGAGTTCGAGTGGCCAAGTGGTTTTGGGCCCGGGCATTTTTCAGAACGTAAACGGACATCTCATTCATCTGGTCACGTTTTTTTGGAAGTGGTCGAATGATTTGCGGTTGATTTTTTGTATTATAGAGAAACTATCTCACGGCCGAAAATGGTATCAAAAGATGCAGCGACTTCCAAAAAACGTGACCAGATGAATGAGATGTCAGTTTACGCTCTGAGAAATACCCGCCCCACCTCCGATGTTGGTAAACTTTTTTTGCTTTACTACGTCTAATATTTATAATTTATTATTATTTCTTTATACTCACGCTTTCAGTTCATGGTAAGAACATGTACAGCCCGTAAAATGTACGCTTAGTCCGTAAATGTTGCGTTTAGCCCCTTGTCGCTGCGTGACTGCGTGGTTTGTTGTATATTGCTTCGTCATTATTAAAGGGGTATACCAGTATAATGTATAAACTCGTTTGTCGTAGCAGTAATGTGGCATAAAATGAGTTCAATAATACAGACCTTAAAATTATTATTATAACGAGAAATTGTTCCTATCCCAACTAGCAAAGTACTGAGGAGAAGTTTCATAAGTTGCGAAACTTCTATAGAGAATGTTCTCGGCAATTTAAATGATATGCCTTGTGTACTCAATTGTGAATAATAATCTTCATTTAAACACTTTTTTTATAAGTTCCCACGGAAACATTCTCAATGAGAACTTACTCTTAAATTCTCATGAGAATTCTCGGTTTCTGAGTATATTCCCGCAATTTGGGAATGTTCTGCAACTTGTACATTGCTAATGCCAACTAAAAACATTTTTTAAACATTTAATTTTGTACAGCTTTGCAAAAGAAAACATTATTAAGTAACTAAAAACAAAGTTCACATCACAAAACATCGACCAGTTCTCTCCTGGGCATGGGCCTCACCTATAATACAGCTCTTCTTGTGTCGATGTATTTACGCATTGCCCATAGCCAACACGCTGGGCAAGCGTTTTGACGATCGCAGTAGACCACTATACTATGATGTTGATGACGCTGCTGCTGCAATAAATAAATAGTAATACTTCAATCGACTCTTACGACACCCATGTGAACATTTGGAGTAAAAAGTGTATTCTTAATTTCTTATTGCCGTCATCATACAGCCAAATGAAACGAATACAATTTTTTTTTACATTTTTCTTGTCACAGTCGTTTAAATTACAAAACCAATTGCAATTATGGTTACAAATCTCGTCAAAATGCCGGCCTACATTATGCAAATTATCGGATGGTTGGTTGGTGAAATTGAGATGTACATATTCAAAACACGTGTAAACCTAATATATAATATAATATTGTAAGATTTTATCATTAGTTACTACCCGAGTCCCTAGTTACTATAATAGACATCTATTTGACATTGACCCTTTCAATTGCTCATTGCATAGTTTAAAAACACTTGTTAAGCATAAGGTTTATGTAATACTGTATGAATACATAATACTGAATTATATTAAAATCGGTTAACTGGAAAAAGAAGTTATCAATGAAAAATGAAATGTTGTTTTTTTTTACAAAAACTATAAAGTTTAGGGTGCTTAAATTTTGCACATTAATTACTGATGTAGAGCCAAACTAACCATAAAAATAACAAGCCCAAATTCGTCGGGGGCAGAATCACTTATGTAGCTTATCCTGGCACGCCCTTTCGGGATTTTTCTGGATTGGAGTGAGAAAGTATTCGCCGTAGCTGGCCAGATAGAAAATAAGTACATTAAGGAGACACGATATTATTTTAACGACCTTCCATTTTATTGCATCACACGCTGAGGGCTACGGCGTAGCACGCTACGTCGTAGCAACTCGTAGCACGCAGCAGGATATAATGTATTTGTAGCTACGTAATATGACAATGCTATCTCCGTTACACGTTTTAGTACCATGAGAGAGAGAGATTTCTCAAGGTGCATGCAGACCAAAAGAGCATTCGCTGTTCTATCCCCCTACTCTACGAAATTCGATCGTTACACGAAACGTGATTCGTTGATTTCGTAGAGTGGGGGATAGAACAGCGAATGCTCTTTTGGTTTGCATGCACCTTCAGATGGCAGATGATTGCGGGTAGTACAGGTAACTTTTGTACTAAAATAATATGGTAATCTAAATGTATTTGATTCACTCACCTAGAAACTCCATACATTCGTTAAGAATATTAATTAGGATAAGATACCTATCAAGAATAATGCCCGCCTTCCACTGCGAGCGGAACGTAGTCATTAATGGCTCCGTTTCAGGTTCATCGCTGACCAAGTACTAGTATGAAGTTGACGGCTGTAAGTCATACTAGCGGTGTAAGTTAAACGGAGCCATTAATGAGTCCGTTCCGCTCGCTTGGCGGGCATAAGGGAATAATTATGAAAACGAACGAAATTTCCGTACAACTAAGGAAAGGCGAAGATTGACGCGATTGTAAACGATCGTATTTTGTTTATGTAAGGGAGTACGAGGGATTCGATACGATTACGTCGTCGATTACTCGTACATTGCATTTGAGTCCCGACAATACTTCGATTTAGACATGTTTTAGATATAGGTACCTACGCTGTGGGCGCAAAGATCTGAATATTTTAAGTGGCAAAGTCCATTTGTTCATACTAATTCGAATGATTTGTGGTAAAAGGTTTTGAAAAACGTTAGCAGAAAAAAATCATAAAACCCCAATAAATGGGTATCCATTACATATGTACATAAGAGGAAACCCTCTTTTTATTCTAATAGAACTCCCATTGATAGCCCCATGAAATCATTCCTCTTATAACCAAAAAATCTTAAGTAACTTACAACATCTCTCAAGTTTGAATCGTATAACTTAGTATTAAAGTTGATATAAAAAAATACTTAAGGGGTATACAGTATTTCGTTTTTGGGGTATTAAATGGACGTCGTCTCAATAAATAGCTGGCGTATTAATGACCACTTAAATAAACTCTGCCAAAGTTTTTACTGCGACACTTTCCGTCTCATTTGCCGAATAGACGTTTATATCGATAAGTTAACGGTCTGTCATTATTACGAATGACTTTTGGCTCTTGAATGTCCTGATAATATAGATGTAGTAAAACAATGTATTTTTCTCAAACATGCAATGAAATATTGTTGTTATGTTCCTTATAATAGGCTGCGAAGTATGACGTTTCAGGTGCGACTAGTACAAGAGATGGTTAATGGAATTTAGTACAAATCTTGAAGGCCTAGGCCGGCAAAGAGCTTTTTTTTTTAATTCAATCCTTCATAAATTTGTGTCACAGTCATCATAACATAACATTCTGCCACTATGCAATACTATGCATATAAAAATACAATACTTTGCTAATGCTTGTTAATGAGTTGGCTTCCAAATTGTAGAAAAACGAACCTATAGAATCATGGTCATAGTCAGAAGTAGTAGGTACTTATTCATTAACGATATCAAATCAAGTAAATAAAAAATAAAACACATATTATACACATCAAAGTAGAATCCAGAGTCTACAACTAAAAAGTACTTAAAATTGTTAGCTTAATTAACTCTGTGTATGTATAGGTACTCATAGAATATAAGACTGGACTACGGAGGCAGCTAACGAATAAGTAGGATTCTTCTCTATCAATACTATTCGTCAGTGGAAAACAACAAAAGTGTAAACAGAGAGGCGAACTTTTCATAGTATTCTGACTTCATTGAAACTAATTGTGAAATACGTTGGCAAATATGTATTTTTATTTTATACTAATAAATATCAATAATTTTAACTAAATGTATATTGGAACTCATGCTTTAAGGTTTCAAGTTGGTAATAAAACCAAGACTGTGTTCTAACTGCTTAA
>JALPQI010020858.1:0-18505 GCA_025490895.1 Thaumatotibia leucotreta | reverse complement strand
GTGATTCATGTCAATTTATCAAATATAGCGGTATTATTATATTACTGGGTAATATTGAGATGTGACATTGGCATTGACAATTGACGAAAAAAGCGCGGGAAACGTGAAACGCGTCGGTCGGGTTTTCGCTTCTCTTAATTTTGTAATTCTAAATTTTAGATAATATTGGTCAGGAAAGTGATAATCTGTATATATTTCTTTTCATTGTATATGTTTTAGTATTTTTGTATATATAGGTAGTGTAATCTCATCTTATTTGGTAAGTTTTAGTATATAAGTGTGGTAATGGGGGACGATCCTCCCGATCCTGGTGGTGGAAACCTCCAGGTCGGTATGAACGTCGTGATTGAATCGGAAATGGATACTGATACCTCTGTAAGTAGTAAATCAGAACTGAAAAGGCCTAAGGTGTACAAGCGTTGCAAACATTGCAATAAAAAACGTAGAAAGAATAATGGCGGCAATTATGTTTGTGATTGTGAAATAGACACTCTAAAAGAAATCCCAGCTCAATCAAACAACAATAAGCCTAATGAAAAAATAGACGCTAATTTTAACAATAAGAATGGCAGTAATGATTCTTCTTCAAAAGTCGGTAGGGAATTGTTTACTCCCTCAGACGCGGCACCATTTACAGTCCATGTACAGTTGAAGCAACAAACTGATCCCAACTCGTCCCTGCACCCGGTGGCTTTCGGTAAATTCTTAGTCAAGCAAAACTTTAAAAATATCATTAATGGAAGCGTAAAGCGAATTGGCAGGACCAGAATTTCTATGGCATTTTCATCTCACACTGATGCTAATTTATTTGTCACGGATCCGTGTCTCGGGCTAAATAATTTATCCGCATATATTCCTTCATTTTCAGTGACCCGCATGGGCCTAACCCGCGGCATTCCAGCACAATGGTCGGAGGAGGAAATTATAGAAAATATTTCTGTTCCTGTAGGATGTGGAAAAGTAATCAAGGTTCGGCGTTTAAACCATAAGGTTATATCGAATGGGTCTGTTTCCTGGCAACCCTCCGAAACAGTTGTCATAACTTTTGACGGCCAAGTATTGCCAAAAAGGATTTTTTCATGCTACAATGCGTTAAACGTGGAACTGTACATATTCCCTACGATCCAGTGTTTTAACTGTTGTAAATTCGGACACACTAAGAACAACTGCAGGTCAAAGCCTAAATGTTTCAAGTGCGGACAGTTGCACTCTGGACATACCTGTTCTGTGGAGGAGGAAGATTCCATTTGCTGTTTATGCAATGGTTTCCATTTCGCCACGAACAGATCATGTCCAGAGCACAAAATGCAAAGAGACATTAAAGTATCTATGGCGAATAATTGCATCTCGTATGGAGAAGCAGTTAAGTTGCATCCAACTGTAACAAAATCTTTTGCAGATGTTCTTAGGACACAAAATCAAACTCAGGTTTGCTCAAGTTTATCAGACAACACTCGTAAACCAGTCTCAGATTCTCATAAGCCTCCTCATTCATACAAAAAAACTGTGTTTCTCAAACCTCGTTCCCCATCAAGGAAAACTGCCACAGGTTACAATGTGGCTGCACATAAGTCAATAATTTATGAACAATCTCTTCCATCTTCACCTAATGGGGTTGCTCTGAGACAAGATTCTCATGAAGAGTCCCAATCTAAGGATCAATCTGTCGCTGAGGAAATCCAAGCCTTAATTAAAACCTTATCTAAGCCTAATATTACCATACCGTCCCACGTTGCCCCCTTGCTTGAAGAGCTTGTATATACTATTAAAAATAATGGACAAAATAGTTCAATGGAACTGCAGAAGTATAATTAGTAAAAAACAAGATTTCATTTATTTATTAAACAAATTTAAACCTTTCATTTTTGCTCTCTCTGAGACATGGCTTAGGCCTGGAGCTCTTCTCAGAGCTAACGGCTATACATGCCTCAGAGAGGACCGTCCTGATGGGTGCGGCGGTGTAGCTCTACTCATCAGGAATTCAATTTCATTTTCACCATTTCATCTTTCATCACACAGCAATGATATTTCAATTGTTGCTGCCATTGTAAATAACATTTGCATCCTTTCTGTATATGTTATGTTTGCACATAGACAATTTGTAATTTTAGGTTATAGAATGTGTCAAAAATAATAAAGAGTCTATGCTGTCATGGCCGTTGTTTCAATCTTAACAGTGGCGACTCGAGGAAAATTTATTCAATTTATTAGTGAAAATGGCGTCGTTTGCGAATTTCCTGCTGCCCGGTCCATTTGATCAGAAGAAAGACGATTGGAAAGTGTATAAAGCGCAAATGCTATTTTCCCTACAAGCGCTTGGTGTCGAAACTAACCTAGAAAGTGCCCGCGCCATTTTTCTTGCACAATGTGGAAAAGAAACATTTGCATTCGTTACCTCGTTAGTAGCACCAAAGAAACTGACTGAGGTGTGTTTTAAGGACATTTTGGAAGTGTTGGACCGTTTTTTCACGCCTGAGAAAAGTGAGATTCTCGAAGCCGGGAAATTCCACGTGCGGTGTCAAGAAAAGGGTGAAAAGATGCAAACTTTCATATCGGCCATTAAAACGTTAGCGGTGCAGTGTAATTTTAGTGATATGGAACGACAATTACGTGACAGACTGGTGTTGGGGGTTAGAGATGTGCGATTGCGGCGAGAATTACTGAAAACGGACAAATTATCATTTTCGGATGCCGTAATCCGTAGTGTTCAGTATGAGCAAACTGTGAATGATCTGTACCCACAAAACCCTAGTACCTCGACACCTCTGGAGACCAAACCAACAACAAGCTCAAGTACATCTGAACCAATGGACACCAACATAGTTAATGTCGGCTCGCGCAAGCGCGAGGCTGCCTGTCGCCACTGCGGGGCGAATCATAACCCTAGAGGCTGTAAATTTGCTAGGGCGAACTGTAACTACTGCAAAAAGGTGGGCCACACGGTTGCCGTATGTTGGAATAGAAATAAAAAGAAGTTGAATATGGTTGAAGTTGAAGAACTTGATAACAGTGAAGAGGATGTTTCCTATATGAATGAAATTCTGCAAATTCATGCAAGGTCCAGCGCTGAGCAGGCTAGTGACAAGTTCTTTACTACAGTCAAGCTGTGCAATAAGGATGTCCGATTCGAAGTGGATTCGGGTGCAGCGCGGACAATAATTTCATATGAAACATGGAAGAACCTGCACTTTAAAAGAAAATTGGGAGATGCTAATGTAAACTTAATAACATGGAATCGGCATCCAATTAAATTAAAGGGCTCGGCTGAAATGAAAGTCGAATATAAAGGCATGGAGCATAAATTAATAATGTATGTAGCTGAAGACAGAGGACCTAATATTTTAGGTAGAGATTGGTTTCCTGCTTTGGGAATACAAATAGAAGGACTCTGTTGGACAAATCAAGTACCAGATGAACTTCAGTTGGAGTATCCAAAAGTATTTAACAATGAACTGGGATGTTACAAAGGGCCACCTGCAAAATTGATACTGAAGAGTGAAGCTCAACCAAGGTTTCTGAAATGTCGACCTATACCGTACGCTCTTAAAGAAGAAGTGAAGAGTGAGTTGAAACGACTTGAGTCAACAGGAGTTTTAACCCCAGTAAGATATTCTGATTGGGCTACACCACTTCGTATAGTGAGGAAGAATGATGGGAACCTGAGAATATGTGGTGATTATCGATCTACAGTTAATGTCTCAATCAACTGTGATGTTTACCCACTACCTACCTCAACTGAAGCATTCCAGTTGCTTGCAGGAGGAAAGATTTTTTCTAAACTGGACTTGAAGCAAGCATACACACAGATGTTAGTGGACCCGGAATCTGCAGAGATATTGACATGGAATACTCCTTTGGGATTGATGAAGGTGAATCGTTTGCCATTTGGGGTCAGTGCAGCACCGGGTATCTTTCAGCGGGTGATGTCAAGCCAGCTGGTAGGCATGGACGGGGTGGCTGTGTTATTGGATGACATTGTGGTTACAGGAGCGAATGAAAATGAACATGCTACCAGGCTAGCAATGGTACTACAACGATTACAAGACCTTGGATTCACATTGAACATAAACAAATGTCAATTTTCTGTACCATCTGTGACATTCCTTGGTTATGTACTAGATGCTGATGGCATACACCCATGCCCGAAGAAGGTGAAAGAAATTCAAGAGAAGCCAAGCCCTACAGATCTTAAACAACTACGTGCATTCTTGGGCCTAATTAACTTTTATGAGCGATTTTATAGATCTAAGGCTGATACATTAGAGCCATTGCACCAGCTTTTAAAAAAAAATACACCCTGGAAATGGGGAGAGCCAGAAGAGAAGGCATTTATAATGGCTAAACAGCTGTTAACATCTGACATGACTTTAGTGCAATTTGACAAACACAAAGAAGTAACATTGACTTGTGATGCTTCAGAATATGGAGTAGGGGCAGTCATTAGTCATATTTTTGAAGATGGTCAAGAGAAACCGATTGCGATGGCATCACGAACAATGCAGCCTCATGAAAGGAAGTATAGCCAACTTGATAAAGAAGCTCTAGCTATTATTTTTGCTTTGAAAAAATTCCGAGAGTACCTGATTGGCATGAGATTTACAATTATCACGGATCACAAACCGCTAATAGGGCTGCTGAACCCAAGGAAACCAATTCCAGATCAGATTTCTCCACGTCTGCTGCGGTGGTCATTGATTTTGGCTAGCTACAATTATGATATCCAATATAAGCCAGGTCAAGTAATTCAGAATGCAGATGGGTTGAGTAGATGGTGCAGTTCAGAACCGGTACAAGAGGAAGCTGCTTTGCCAGAAGTGTTACTTCTAGAACAAACACCAGAAGGGTGGACAATTTCGGTAGATGATATCGCTCATGAAACAAAGAAAGATGAGGTTTTAAAGAAAGTTGTGTTTTTTGCTTTGCATGGATGGCCGTCAGAGACCAGTGACCGGATGTTGCTGCCGTATATACAAAGAAAGGATGCAATTTCTGTAAGCAAAGACTGCTTACTGTTTTCAAACAGAGTGATAATACCAGAGAAATTGCAAGGCCAAGTTTTAAAAATGATACATGCACCGCATGCAGGTGTGGTACAATCAAAGGCGTATGCAAGAGCTTATGTGTACTGGCCAGGTATGGACTCTGACATTACAGAGACTGTTGAGCAATGTGAAAGATGCCAATTGACACGTAACAACCCTCCAGCAACACTTAGAGAATGGCCAACACCAGAAAAAGCTTGGCAGCGTCTTCATATTGACTTTGCTGGTCCATTCATGAATAAAACATTCTTAATTGTAATTGACGCATACTCGAAATGGCCAGAAGTAGAAATAGTTCCTAGCATGTCTAGCACACAGGTTATACAATGTCTACGGAAGATTTTTGCTGAACAGGGATTGCCTGACATACTGGTATCAGATAATGGGACAGCGTTTGTGTCAGAGGAATTTGAAACATTTTTAAAGAGAAATTCTATACAACATATAACTTCACCACCTTATCATGCGAGTTCCAATGGACAAGCGGAACGTACGGTACAGTCCATTAAAAACAAAATTAAACGCCACAGTGATCTGCCATGGCCAGAAAAACTTGCTAAGCTTTTGTATCATATAAGGACGACGCCTAGTACAGTGACAGGGAAAACGCCGGCAGAACTCCTAAACAACAGGAGATTCAGAACGGCCTTATCTACTTTACATCCAGATACAATTAAAGGCAAAAAGAATGCTGAAGGATTAACTAAGAATCAGAGACATTTTTCAAGTGGACAAAAAGTATATATAAGGAAGTTTAATAATAAGATGGAAAAGTGGATGAAGGCAATAGTGGTGAAGCAGAGTGGTGAAACAATATATGAAGTAAAAACTGAAGATGGGGCCGTACACCAACGGCATGTTGATCAGATGAGATCAAGGAGAGATCACAGAGGAGACTCTGAGACAGCACCCACACCGGAGCCAGACTCTGAGACAACACCCACACTGGAGCCCATGACTGGTACACCGGAGAGATGGGTGAGGGAGCCTTCACAGGAGATTGATCCACCAATCATAATACCACCTGAAAGTGAATGGAGTGACATAATTGGTTTTTGATGATCTGCCATATTGTAGTGTTAGTATATATTCTTGTTTAGTTGTTAATTCAAGAATACTATTGTTTGATGTTTAAATTAAAGAGAGTTAAGGCTGAGTTATCTATATGTCTGCCAACCTTGGTGGAAAGGTGTTATGTTTGCACATAGACAATTTGTAATTTTAGGTTATAGAATGTGTCAAAAATAATAAAGAGTCTATGCTGTCATGGCCGTTGTTTCAATCTTAACAGTATATATTCCTCATCCATCATCAGCAGTATTTGATGAGCTTGAACTAATAATTTCTTCTCTACCTAGGCCCTTGCTAATTTTAGGGGATTTTAATGCGCACCATCAGATTTGGGGTAGTTCTATATCCAACTATCATGGAAATCGAATGATTCAAATTTTAGATAGTAATAATTTATGTGTTTTAAATACTGGTTCTGCCACCCGTCGAACTGCACCCACAGAGTCAATTAGCGCTATAGATTTATCTATTTGTTCAACTGAATTAGCCTCTTCTCTCACCTGGTATGTTCTGGACTCAACATATGGAAGTGACCACTTCCCTATTATAATTACTTTTCCATCTTCTATTCCATCATCTCCTAGGCCTAGCCCTAGGCTTAAATACAATTTAGGAAATGTGGATTGGGACCTATTTAAAAGCCGTGTAGAGGAGAAATTATTGTGTTTGCCCATTGTGGATCACAATAATGTAGTTAATTGCTCGGTAGCCTTATCCCAGGCTATTACTGAAGTCGCTAATGATATTTTTCCAGTAAAGAATAGTGCATTAGGTAAGATTCCTTCACCTCCTTGGTGGGATGATGAATGTTCACAAGCAATTAAACGGCGCAAAGCGGCTGAAAGACAGTACTGTAGGTTCATGACAGATGAGAATTTTATATCATATATGCATGTTGCTAGGGAGACAAAGAAATTGCTGCGCAAGAAAAAATATGAAGGTTGGAGACAATTTTGTTACTCACTTAATCCCAGCGTAAAGCCTTCCATAGTATGGAATAATATTAAAAGATTCAGAAATGCCTTCAATGATACTCCCAGACATTTACTTCCACCTGACCTTGCTCAGCAATTCATGGACAAACTAGCTCCTGCATATGTTCCAGAGAGATATGTTTTCCAACCTGCTTCCTTTTTATTCTGTGAACAGTCAGATTGTTCTAGTTTTAATGGGCCATTTAAAATGGAAGAACTAAAAGGTGTATTAAGTAGTTTAAAGGATTCCGCACCCGGAGAAGATGGAGTTCCATATTCTTTTCTAGTTAATGCCAGTGATGGTATTCATTTGTACTACCTAAACATAATAAATTCTGTTGTCCAGTCTGGTACTGTTCCTGAGGCTTGGAGATCTCAAATTGTTCTTCCCATTTTAAAACCCAACAAATTGCCTTCAGATGTTTCGTCCTACCGCCCAATAGCCCTATCTTCAGTTTTCACCAAAATAGCAGAACACTTAGTTAAAAACAGATTAGAATTTTATCTTGAAAAAAACAACTTACTGTCACACAGTCAATTTGGTTTCCGCAAGGGAAGGTCTACATATGATAGTGTATGATTATTTCTTCGATGTGGACTGTATTTTTTTTATAATTTAAGGTTTAAAGTTCAAAGTTTCAACGATACGAAAATAATGTGGAACTTGGTGTGGAAGGCTTATCAGCTGTATGAAAACACGTACCTTTGTGATCTGCAGAAGATAGCGCAGATCTCGGCTGTAGCGGCTGGTATAGGCTCCTCACCGTTGGCTCGTTCAAACTTACCTTCGGCAAAGGTTTACCGTTAACCAGCTCCAGCGAGATGCAAAGACTCGTGCTTCCTCCAACGGATCTGCCTTCTTCGACGTTCACACACAGTTGAAAGCAAAGATTTTATACGATAATCAACTGCTTGATACGAAAGATTTGAATACTTTGAATTTACGAGAAAGGAGTACGTGCTATCGCACCGAAAGATTAATGACAACTCATTGAACGTTTTTTTTTTTTTTTTTTTAAGTCCAAGGCAAGTATGTTGCCAGGCGAAATTATCTAAAATCATGGAACAATTCTAAACATTCCGCCCGCCAAAATACCATGTATTTTACGAGACAATTATATTTTAAACGAGAGGTAACATAGGACACACCAGTGCATAGTGTTCTATAGGTTTTGTGCTATTTAACTACACTTATATTTAAATTTATTCTACGATATTCAATACGATACTATTAAACTATTTTTTATAACTTAGTGATTTGGGAGTTAATTTTGTAAAGGTAAGGGACACAGTTTGACTACTGGTCGTTTAAGTTCACCTGATTCGGTACGAACTGTAACGACGCGACAAATCCCATCAGTCCCTGGATGAAGTTGGATAACTCGGCCTATTTTCCATTTCATGGGGCTACATTGCTCATTGACAATTAGCACGAGCATGCCGACGACAATATTTTGCTGGTTGTTGAACCATTTGTGGCGTTGTTGCAATGTGTGCAAGTATTCTACTTGCCACTTGCGCCAGAAATCCTGGTGGATCTTTTGTAGCAGCTTCCATCGCTGAAGAGGACCAAGTTTCACATCGACCATATTTCCTTCCGGTAATATGGTGAGTGGTTCCAAAGTGAGGAAGTGACCAGGGGTCAACACAGACAAATCGTTAGGATCTGAACTGATAGGAGACAGAGGTCTCGAGTTTAGCATTGCCTCTATCTGAGTTAAGACAGTATAGAACTCTTCAAAAGTAAATCGCTGTGAACCGATCACACGAGAAAGGTGGGTTTTCACAGACTTCACGCCAGCCTCAGCTAACCCAGAGAAATGTGGGCTACCAGGTGGGTTAAAAACAAAGTTAATTTTCTCTGCGTGCGAAGCCTTAACCATCAAATCTTGTAGCATATTGGATGCACCGATAAAGTTTCTCCCTTGATCTGAGATTAACCTGGAGCAACGACCACGTCGAGAAATAAAGCGACGGAGAGCTGCCAGATATGCTTCAGACGTGAGCTCGGAAACGAGTTCGAAATGTATTGCCTTGGTGGCAGTACACACGAAAACGCAAATATACGCTTTGTATGTGCGCAGACCACGACCGCGAGCCATACTAATGTCAAAGGGACCCGCGTAGTCTACCGCCGAGGACGAAAAAGGTTTAATTTGATTTATTCGAAACGATGGTAAATTACCCATCATAGGAGGCGAAGCCACCTTGGGTCGAGAACGAAAGCATTTCATGCAGGATGAAATTACCGAATTTATTGCCCGTTTAGCTGACAAAATCCAGAATTCTTGGGCTAGTAAATTCTGCAGAGTTTGCAATCCAGGGTGCATGAACCGATGATGATAATCCTGAATTATTAACGTCGTCAGCCTATGCTCACGAGGCAATAAGAGCGGATGTTTAACATCGAATGTTAAATTCCCTTTGGAAAGGCGACCGCCCACCCTTAACAACCCAAGCTCATCCAAAAATGGCGACAATTTTCGCAGAGGTTTTTGTAAAGGGTGTGGTGACTTATCTATCGCCAAGCAACGAATTTCCGAGGCGAAAACTTGTTCTTGAACGTGTTTTACAAGAAAATGCATAACCCTTAGGATTTCATCAGACGATAAATTTGGTTCGATATTTTTCGAAGTTCGGTGTTGCAAATTGTGAATATATCGAAAACAATAGGCGAGAATATGCAATACGCGCTGCAAAGACGAGAATCTATTTAAGATATTGTCTATGAAAGCTACATTGGAGGCTGTGAACAGACTATAAATTTTCTGCTCATTCGAAGCGGACTGATCAGGAAGGATCTCCGATTGCGGCCATGACTCTTGAGGATTAGACAACCAGATCGGCCCCGCCCACCATAGCGGATGCTGGATTAAATCAGCTGGAAGTAAGCCGCGGGAACCGCAGTCTGCAGGGTTATCCGAACCAGCAACGTGTTTCCAACAGTCAGGGCGAACATTTTCCTGTATGTGTGTAACCCTATTGGCTACGAAGGTTTTCCACTTTGATGGACATGAACGAATCCAAGTCAGAGTGACAGTGGAATCTGACCACGCATAGATATTATCAAACATGTGAAAATCTTTCAAAGCTTCCCGAAACGACATGACCAAGTCCGACAGTAAGACAGCAGCTAGCAACTCCAACCTTGGTACTGAGCATTTACGGAGAGGAGCCACCTTGGATTTAGCGCAGCACAGGCGCACGACAATAGAACCGTCATTCTGAACGACACGACAATAAATGACAGCACAATAACCCTTCTCCGAAGCGTCACAGAAACCGTGGAGTTGTAGTGATGTAAACGATACAATCATTCTCCGAGGAATGGACAATGAACTCAAATCCGACAGTTGTGATTTGAATTTACGCCATTCTTGAGTGATGGTGATTGGAGCTTCGGTATCCCAATCGACACCAGAGACCCACAGAAGTTGTATTAAATATTTTGCAAAGAATACAACTGGCGATAATAGACCCAGAGGATCAAAGATACGAGCGATGTCCGAGAGAATTGACCGCTTCGTACAACGACAATCATTTAACGATGTTTTAAATGTGAAATTATCTTCCTGTGGAAGCCACGACAGACCGAGAATTTTTAACGACAAATCATGAACATCTTCAAAATTATGAAGTTGCTCAGAATAAAGCTCCGAACCTGGCAAGCTTTCTAGAAATTCAGGACTATTGGAAGTCCATTTACGCAAGTGAAGCTGAGCAGACGACAAGATTTCCACCAGCTGTTTACGTAACACCAACGCATTTTCGACCGAGTCTGCACCTGATACGACGTCATCGACATACGCATCCCTTCCCAACACTGCAGCACCGTGAGGAGCACGAGACGAGAACTCCTTCGCCAACTTGGATATGCACCAGAGCGCCTGATAAGGAGCACAGGAAACACCGTAAGTCACTGTGAGCAAGCGATAATCTTTCACAGGGTCATCAGCTGATGGCCGCCAGAGGATGCGCTGATAATCACAGTCTTCGAGATCGACAAGGAACTGACGGTACATCTGCTTGATGTCTCCGGTGAACACTATAGCATGCCAACGAAATCTAACTAGCAAGTCGAATATATTATTTTGCAGCTTAGGGCCTGGCAGCAATGTGTCATTCAGAGATTTCCCTGCAGAATCCTTTGCACTAGCGTCATATACAGACCGAAGAGGGGTGGTGACAGAGTGGGGGCGTAAAATTCCATGATGTGGTACATAATAAAAGCGACCTTCACACGACAAAGGAGGGTCAACTTCCTCCATGTGACCAGACTCCAAATAGTCATTCATGAAATTGACATAAGCTGTCCGAAAGTGAGGATTTAATTTAAACTTCCTCTCTAGATTTAAGAAACGCTTGAGAGCAATCTCCCGAGAGTTTGAAAACCTGGGTTTGTCCTGAGGGTCGACGAAGGTTAAGGGTACTACCATCCTGCCCTCAGAATTACGATGATATGAAGTTTCCATTTGTTTTTCGCACGACAATTCCGATTTCGATAATATTACTTGTTTCGGAGACTCAACACTTTCCAACTCCCAGAAGCGCTTGATATTATTGTCCAATGAGAGACACGACACGAGAAAGCACTCCTTACTGGGACCCTTACGACCGCGAGAACGATATGTGTTAATATCAGTTGAGCATTCGCCCATCACTATCCAGCCGAAAACAGTGCTGACAGCAATAGGTTGATCTTCATTACCCTTGACAATACCAGGTTGAAGCGCTGCAGCGAAAATCTTGACATTAACTAGCATGTCGATTGGTCCAGATTTATCGAAAGTTGGATCAGCAAGGTCTAAATCCTTAAGATGCCTCCAAGATGAGACATCAAGTGGTTCTGCTGGCATATCAGCACATATTTTAGGAAGCACAAATGCTTCAAACGAAAAGCTGCATGAGAAATCACCATTCGAAGGGAATATCTCACAATCAATAACTCCAACAGCATTAGTTGATGTTTGGCCGATGCCATTCACCGAGTCCAATCTATTCTTTATTGGTATTCCAAGTGTCTTTGCACATTTCAAAGTCATGAAATTGCAAGCACTGGCATTATCTATAAGCATTCGAATGGGTACTAATTTATTAAATTTATTTTTAATTAATACAATAGCTGTTGAGAACAAGGCTTGTGAATTTAAGTTTGGAACAGCCAATGTAACTTGAGTACTAGGTGAACTAGTAGGCTCCACCTCATTGCTTTTATCAAAATGTAATAAAGTATGGTGTTTGTTTTTACATGTACCACAGGATACCAAAGATTTGCAATTTTTTACCGAATGAGACGGACGACAACAATTAATGCACAATTTTTTCTCCTTCACCTGAGTGAATCTATCAAATGGAGACAATTTTAAAAACTTTGTACACTGTTCCAATTTATGACCTGGAGCCGCACATATGGCACAGGTACTCAAAGGTGGCACGACAAATGATGATGATGATTTAGGCTTAATATTCTTTGCCGGCTTTCCAAAGTCTTCAGATATCACACCCATAGAGTTTTGCAATGCTTGACCACGCTTTTCAATAAAAGAAATCAAATCGTCATACAGTGGTATCTCAGCATTTGAGTGCAGTTGCAATTCGAAGGCTTCTTTTGTGGCCACATCCAACTTTGACCACAAGGAGTGGAACAACATGAAATTCTTGTCCGGCAAATCATATTTTGACAATATTTCTAAATTTTCTTTGAATGTTCGACAAACTCTATTTAATTCTGTAGGATTTTTTGACTTCACTGATTCACAGTTCAATAATTTTTCATAAAAAATGGTAGCGATAACCCTCTTTTTATCATAATAAGATTTTAAAGTGTTATATGCTATTAAATAGTTCTCATCACACAATGGATAATTTTTAATTAAATTAAATGCATGACCACTAACACTTGATAAGAGGTAATGAAATTTCTCGACAGCGGGGATGTCTTTGTTGTGAATCAAGGAGTCAAAAATCTGTATGAACGATACCCAATGTTCAATTTTGGAGTCAAAAGGTACGATATTTATTTTGGGTAATCGAACACCTACACTAAAATTATTACTGGCACTATTATTTAGAATAGCAGGCTTAAGTTCTTCACTTTTTTCCGTTAAACGTAATTTAATTGATTTCACTAGTTTTTCAAACTGTGACGACACTTCTAATTCATTTGTCCTCTTACCGCTGGGTAAAGAAGCGAGTAAATTAACCTGAAAAGCATGAAAATCCTTCTCGATGTTGTTCACATCTTGCATACAATAACCCTGCAAGTCGGAGTTCTGCATATATTCCAATCTAGCAAATGCATAATCGCGACCAACACGATTCTTGTCACAATTTTCCGACTTATCACCGCCACCCATGTTTATTCGAAAGAAAGTATATTTATATTATGAATTATTAACTTTAACGAAATAAATTCTCGAACAAACGTGAGAGGAATAGGTTATTTTTTATTTGACAACTACTATGACAGCAAAACGTCACTGACAATTACGATGCGTTCAGAAACTATTAACTTTGACAATTATGACAGTTGTCTGTCTATCACTTATGAACGATTTACGATATGAATGAGTAAATTCCTAAACGTGTAAACGGAACGGAAAAACGCCCTAGCCAAGTGTGTTCTATGCTTACCCTCGAATGTTTTTATTAAATTTGCAACGACTAAATTTATACGAGAAATGATATTTAATATGCGAAAACGATAGGAAATAACGCGAAAATAACCACGGGCACTTTACAAATTAATCCGGTTCGAAGGACCATAAAAATGTATGATTATTTCTTCGATGTGGACTGTATTTTTTTTATAATTTAAGGTTTAAAGTTCAAAGTTTCAACGATACGAAAATAATGTGGAACTTGGTGTGGAAGGCTTATCAGCTGTATGAAAACACGTACCTTTGTGATCTGCAGAAGATAGCGCAGATCTCGGCTGTAGCGGCTGGTATAGGCTCCTCACCGTTGGCTCGTTCAAACTTACCTTCGGCAAAGGTTTACCGTTAACCAGCTCCAGCGAGATGCAAAGACTCGTGCTTCCTCCAACGGATCTGCCTTCTTCGACGTTCACACACAGTTGAAAGCAAAGATTTTATACGATAATCAACTGCTTGATACGAAAGATTTGAATACTTTGAATTTACGAGAAAGGAGTACGTGCTATCGCACCGAAAGATTAATGACAACTCATTGAACGTTTTTTTTTTTTTTTTTTAAGTCCAAGGCAAGTATGTTGCCAGGCGAAATTATCTAAAATCATGGAACAATGAGGGTTTTCGATAATTTTTCTGCCACCAGGCGGCGCTTCGTACGTTCCTGGTCTCGACAACTGTCAGATTCATACTATTCATAGGCACTTGGGCCTAAAATATTGAAATTCTATTTTATTTGGAAGAGAATTGATTTTGTAATGGATTACGACTATTACACGGTCATCGAACTGAAGACGGAGCTATAAAACAGGCACGCAAAGTCACTGGTATTAAAAATAATTACTTTAACTTTGTTAATTTCATGAGAATTGACTTGGAACTATTTTATTTATTTATTTTAGGTAACAATATGCCTAAAGTAATCGTTTTCAGAATAAATAAGCCTATAAATATGTTGAAAATTAAATGCGCGTATTTATTTTGACAGTTCGTTAAACGGTCGGCTCAGTGCTGCCATCTCACCTCCCCATAGCGGCAGAAAAAGTATCAAAAACCCTCATTCTAAACAGATAGTTTGTCAATTTTTGTATCGGAAATTCAACTAGCTTTCTCCAAAAATGAATCTGTAGTTGCAGCTTTTCTTGACATTAATGCTGCCTATGATAATGTATTAGTATCAGTATTACAAGACAAACTTTACAAGTTAGGTATACCAATATTACTAATACATTTTATAATTAACCTTTTATCTGAAAGATCTATTAGTCTAATTATAGATGACACTAACAGGATTTCTCGTTTAGTGTGGAAAGGTCTTCCACAAGGATCTGTATTAAGCCCATTGTTGTACAACATATATACTTTTGATTTAGAGTCCTCGTTAAATGGCTTAGTTAGAGTTTTGCAGTATGCTGATGATTTACTTTTATACTCTCCAAATCTTTCAATAGAACAAGCCTGCAGAACCATAACTTCTTCTTTAAGCTTATTAAAACAATGGTTAGAATTCAATGGACTGGATCTCTCAGTCTCTAAAAGTGTAGCCGTTTTGTTTTCTAGAAAGCTAATTCCTCCTCCAATCATTGTGCAATATGGTACCTGTCCTATTCCTGTTAAAAAAGAAACTAAATTTCTAGGTGTAATCCTTGATGCAAGATTAACAGGCCTCCCACATTGCGATTATATTGTGTCAAAGTGTGAAAAAAATATTAACATCCTCAGGTGTGTTTCTGGAGTATGGTGGGGTTCACATCCTTTTTGTATGAAATTGATGTACAATGCCGTAATAAGAAGTCATCTTGATTATGGAACATTTCTCTTGGAACCTGGTAGCATAGCTGGCTTTAAGAAATTGGACTGTATTCAATCAAAAGCGCTTAGAATAATTTGTGGGGCTATGAAATCCAGTCCAATTAATGCTATGCAGATTGAGTGTGTTGAACCTCCTCTACATTTTCGTCGTCAGTTTCTTTCAGACAGGTATATTTTCAGGTGTTCACAATTTTCAAATCATCAACTTTGGTCCATTTTGCCCGAGCTCTTGCATCAAGTATCAACATCTAGATATTGGAAGAACAAAAATCTTCCATGTGTAATTAAAAGTTTTGAGAGGCTTAAATCTATATCTGCACCTATAGTTACTTCCTCAACACTTCCAATATTTCAGTACAATTTTGATTCTTTGACATTAGTTCCCCATGTTCTTGTTAATATAGGTATAGCAAAAAATGACATAGAACAAAATCAACAATTTCTTAATTTCATAGGAACTGATGGCCATGGTGCTCATCACATATATTCAGATGCTTCCAAAATATCAAATAATAGTTGTGTTGGTGTTGGAGTTCTCCATATGCAGTCCAAGATATACCAAAAGATTAAATTGCCTCCTGAATCATCTGTATACACCGGTGAGTGCTATGGCATCCTGAAAGCAATAGAATTTATAATCATCATGCACCTAAAAAGAACCATAATATTCTCTGATTCGTTAAGTTCTCTCCAGTCAATATCGAAATTTCCATTTAAGTCAAAATCCCATAATCCAGTTATTTATAAAATCCGTAACCTTTTATTACAATGTCACAATTTAGGATATTCTGTGACGATTGCCTGGATTCCTGGTCACAGAGGAATTAAAGGAAATGAAAGGGTGGATTATTTAGCTCGAGACGCCATTGACTGTGGGGATATGTTTCCTTACAAGAATATTACTGAAGATTTGTTAACTCTACCTAGATTATTCTTACGAAAAGACTGGACGGAACTATGGACATCTGGTGCAGGGGCTGGGGCCATTCACTATAGGCGTATTCAACCGAATATTCCCACTAAACCTTGGTTTGCACATATTTATTTATCAAAACCAGCAACAAGCATGATTATTAGATTAAGATTGGGTCACGCTTGTACACCCGAACACCTGGCAAAACTAAAAATTGTGTCCAGTTCCGCATGTGCTTGCGGAACTGATCCAGCTGATTTTAACCATATATTCTTTCAATGTAACTTATATGATCGTTCCGTGTTATTAAACCATCTGTCATCAATCAAAATTCCATTCCCGACTTGTATTTCATCGCTCCTATGTATTAACGCTTCATCCTCATCCGTATTTAAAGCATTATATTCTTTCCTTTCACTCAATGATATCAAACTTTAACATGTTAAAATGTACAATCACTTTCCTGTTTTCCTTTTTCCCTATTTCCAAATTTTCCGAATTTCCTAATCCTTTAATTCCGTTTCCCCGTTTATTCGGCTGGCTGAATGCGCCAAGAGCGCGGTGCCATAAAAAAAAAAAAAAAAAAAAATTGACAATTGACATGACATTTACTATCATTAAATCGTCGTAGTTGATAAGGAAAAGTTGTTTGAAAACTTTGCTTTATATTATATCAGTGTAAGATTGATACTGTCCAAAGACAGTTGTAAGTATGTTAAAATCTGTGAATCTAATTTTAATTCAAACTCGTTATGCGTCTCAAGCGCTGCCTCAGTTGTCAGCGGTAAGTATGTACAATAATAAACTACTTAACATGTATTTCTCAGCTTTATTTCTCCAGTACAATTTGAATCATAAAATGTTGTTACAAGATCCACATTAATTACTTTTGTATGTAGTGAAACTTGTTTTGATATGAAATAGCTATCTTGAGTTTCTAAAAATACAATGCTATCATCAAATACTTTATGACATGTTTAACTGGTAGGTAAATTAACAATACATTTCTAATTTTAACAGACAAAGTACAATATCCGGAGGAAAGAATTCGGAGTGGTGAAAACAGATGATGTTAAATATTTCAAATCTATTTTGAGTGATGAACAAGTGCTCACAGATGAGAGTGATGTTTTACCATTCAATATAGACTGGATTAAGAACTGCAGAGGTAACAAGCTTCTAATTAATCTTTCAGTACACCTGGCTTCTCAGTGAGCCAGTTTTGCATGAAGAAATGGATGTCAGTGTACCGAAAGGTTAAAAAAAAACTTTTTTTTTTAAACTATCTCCAGGTCAATCAAAGGTGGTTCTAAAGCCAAAGACAACTCAGCAGGTGTCCCAGATATTATCTTACTGCAATGAACGGAGACTGGCCGTATGTCCGCAGGGAGGTAACACGGGGCTTGTTGGAGGCTCTGTTCCCGTCTTCGATGAGATAGTGCTTAATCTGGGACTGATGAACAAAATCATTAGCTTGGATGATATATCAGGTACAGTATTAGGCTATTTGTATATTGATAAAATGTGAGTAAAATTAAGTACCCTGGTTAAATATTGCGTAATGTGTAGTGAATTAGGTAGTCATTATAATACTATAAACTACATAAAACAATGTTTTGTAATTTTTGTGCCAATACCAAAAAAACACGTATTTTTAACTCTATTCTGAGCTAAAATATAATTTTTACCTCTATTCTGAGGTAGAAAAGTGGTAATTCATGTGATGCCTGAAATCCAGATTAATTATTTGTAACCATAAGTTTGTCTTAGTCTAAATCGGTTTTGATAAATGCAATTGTAATAAATTATGTCAGCCTCCGTAGCCTAGTTGGTAGTGACCCTGCCTACGAAGCTGGAGGTTTCAGGTTAGAATCCCGGCGAGGGCATTATTTGTGTATTTATTTATCACAAATATTTGTTCCTTGGTCATGGCTGTCCATGTATCTAAGTATCTATATGTATCTATCTATTATATATATCGTCGTCGCCTGGTACCCACATCACAAGCCTTAATTGAGCTTACCATGGGACTAGGTCGATTTG
>JALPQI010020857.1:0-17520 GCA_025490895.1 Thaumatotibia leucotreta | reverse complement strand
CATTTTCTGTTTCGCTTTAAATGTTTTCTTCTTTTCATAACGCTATAACTTGACTATATCAGTCAATTTAGAGCTAAAACTATTTATGTAAGTAGTTTCCATATACGTGTTTTGTGTGTTGTTTTCGTTTTACAAAATCACCTTGTTTTCATATGGTGGTGGTTGGTGAAAATGTGCTAACATGTGTTACTTTCATTACTCTATGGCTAATTTATCTATCACCCTGTATGTGTCATTTTCGTGGGATAAGTATAGAATGTGTTTTGTTTTGACAGGCCAAGAGTTAACGATACAGAAGCAGCCAAATACGTCTTTAAAAGACAACGGGCCGCCATCGAATAGAGGTGTGCATACCCCACAGTCTAGCTCCAATCAGAAATCACCTGCTGGGTAAGTGTTTTAGATTTGGGTAAATCTATTATGTTACTTTAATGAAAGTGACCATATCATTGTCTGATATATTAACCACGTTCGACACCGGTGACATAGCGTCTGTGATCAAAAAATTCCGACTCCTATGCCAGTGACACACATACGTGATCAAAATTACCGTACTCTAGTGCCACTAGCATAAATCAAGTTCTTACTCCTGTGCCAGTGGCATCGAAATACGAACATTTTTGACACAAGTGTTATGTCGCCGGCATAAGAGTACAATCATTTCGGTCACACATGCTTGTCACTGGCATAGGAGTTATAATAAAAAAAAATCGATCGGTGTAGTATTAGGATTTAGTGAAACAGTACCGAGGCGAATGTGTTAAGAATCCGGTGATGATGTAAAAATATCACAATATGGGCGATGATACGACTTTTACACAGTAACTGAACACTCAAGGTCGGCGTTCGCATGTATCTGCAAGAATGCCACCGAATTATGAGCCCTATTTTAATAATACTAGGTACAATTTTGTTTGAAGAGTTGAATACAATTTTAACAACACTGCAGGTGCGCGACGATACCTAGAAATGTTCGAACGCTGTTTAGGCACGCTATAAAAAGTATTGATACTTGAATACTTTTGATGTAAGAAATTTTTGGTCGATTTCAATTTAAATAAAAGTTCAAGATAATTTTGTATTAAACATTTATTGTATATTATATATGTCTTTTTATAAATTATTTATACTTTGACACTTATTATGAGTACATACATCTTCTATTATACAAACCATTAGCGCACAACCGAATCAACTGGGGCTAGGCACTTGAAATAAACACCAGAACTTCTTAATTGACAGATTAATTGTTTTGAAATGTAATGTATCATCATCATCATATCAGCCGGAAGACGTCCACTGCTGAACATAGGCCTCATCTAAAGATTGCCACCATGACTGAGCCATGATGATCCATGTAATGTATGAGATACTATGCCATGTAATGTACGAGATGGTATGTAGATTACCATTGCATACCAATAAACTCTATAAATGTGTAAGCTAACATAGTCATTTACATTATTAATTAATATGAATTAAAACTGGATATTTACCATGTAAATTGCAATTATTGAGCACCCGATATTTCGGCATTGACGTACTGCGAGTTTTAGTTGTGGTCTACCTACATAATAAGGTGGAGCGAAAAAACTCTTTTCTGGAAATAGCAAATCTAATAGTTGTCAATCAATGACCCTTAGTCTATGAAACGTTTGTGCAAATTTTCAGCATTTTAAATCAACATCTTCTGCCCACGCATTAGGTTTGAAATTTTTAATATCTCATACAAACCAGAAAATTCAACTATCTGATAAAAAAAAATTTTCGGCAGTATTATGTCCAGTATACATTATAGATATATGCTATTACAAGAAACTACCATAAGTTGCGAAAATATCGTTACAAATAGCAAATTTTCAGTATTTTAGCTGCTATATATTTTCCCCAATGTAGTTCCAGAACTAGGAGAACTTTGGCGATTTTTGACGCTATTTTCTCTACTTTTAGTAGTTTCTTATAACGATATGTATCAATAACATATACTAAATATAATATTGCCGAAAAAATGTTTTTATCTAAAAGTTGAATTTTCAGGTTTGTATGAAATTTTCAAAATTTCAAACCTAATGCTGGGGGCTGAAGATGTTGATTTAAAAAGCTGAAAATTTGCACAAAGGTTTCATAGAATAGGGTCAGATTGATAACTATTAGATTTGCTAATTCCAGAAAAGAGTTTTTTCGCTCCACCTTACTACATAACCCATTATAACCTAGCCCTACCCTACCCTAGTGCCATATGAAAAAAATGCCACGTAAAAAAGTTCAGCTATGCTATTCTCTTATTCACTTGACACATTCGACGCTGCCTTCATCAACGAGCTTGACGACGAGACAGCCTTCACTTCGACATCGAGCGCAGCGCTGCGAAAAACGATATTCACTAACGTAGAACAGCTTGTTAATGTGGGGACATCTTCGTTTATGTGATCGGTCTTGTGTTTCTCTGATTCGAACGACTCATCACATTGCATTTCCTAAAATAAATCCAAACAGTTATTTTCTTAATTTATACGTATCAAAATACAACGATTATTATGAGTTTATAAACCTTCTCTATTAATGAAGACACGCTGGCATTGTAGCGGCCTTTATTAGGATTTTTAGACCCTCAGATTTTTTTTCTTCTTTTTACTACGCCATATTTACGGTTACGGTTTTTGATATGACGGACTATAATTACATTTATAATTAAAGGATCTGTTAATATAATAAAAATAAATTATACATTCAACACCCAAATACGACTGATAAAATACGAAAGCAAGATTTGTTTATGCCCTCAAAATATTTTAGCACCAAGACATGATTGAAACGAACGTGCGAGGATAGTAACATGTGATCATGGATTGTAGACGAATAAAATAGGAAAAGGGTTAAAACGAAAAAAAAAAGTAATGAACACATGATTATTTCGTGAAAAACTAAAAGCTAGTGTTATGTTAACTCCAATCCAAATCCCAATGATAACAGCTAAAATCAAGATATGTTTCAAGCTCAAACGTTAAAAAATTGTAAAAAAGAAATGTTAAATAAGCTAATTTTGAAACGAATTAAGTTTCACACTCTGCCCACACGTTAATTGGTAAAATACTCCAAAGATTATCTGTATTTTCATGCTAAAAGCATTTTGCATAAACACACATAAAATGGCTGAGTAGTTCAGTTCCATGGCTGTAGAATACATTAACCACATTTTGAGTAAGTCTTGTACGTTGTGGTTGGATTATTTTGAAGTTGCATTTCACGCAAGGACTCCGACAATTGTTGTATTCCAATGGGTTTCAGCAAAAACCATCTGTGACAAAACAATATGCTTTACAGTTTTTATGGTTACATACATATTTATATCCTTAATCCTTATATTGACTTGCCTAGAGTTTGTTATCATGACATACATCATTTATTTAAAACACTTTGTTACAATATCTCACCGATATATCTAACAATATACATACCTACTTCACATATTGATTGACCAGTGTTTACAAATTTTCATTGTTTTTATTATTATTGTTTATTTAGGAAAGAACGATCAAAAATTAAAATCAGATTAAAAATACACAATGAAATTATACCGGTATACGATCCATGTCCAAAACTTTCAATTACCTTTCTATAAGCAGCAACCTAAGCAGTATGCTCTATAAGGAAATTAGGCTCAGCCATCTTTTTTATAGTCTGGTAAACCAAATTTTATTTCTTTTAAAAACTGTAAGTTATTAATATTGCTATGGGCCTAATCATACCCATGACATCGCCCCTTTTTTTTTATTTGTCTCTTTTCTACCGACGGAAGCCTTATATCAGGTTATATTTATATTAAAAATTATGAATGTCGTATTGAAAAAAAAATTACATGTTAACAGTTTTAATAAGAACATATCTTCAATAAATTAGAATTAAAAAACTATATCAAATAAGGATATACTAAAATATTATTGAATACTAGTACTAAAAATTCAATATCTATAAAAAATACCTTAATAATAATTTACTTACCGAAGGATCAAGAACCGCAAATCACTTTATGTTCACTGGCTACTTCTGGGTAGCGCACGCGACTAGGGGTGAACGACCGCTACAGCGCAGAGCGATACGTCCTCCCGTCGTGAGCTCTCGGAGCGGTCTGACGGCACTGCGCTCGCGTCAGTTATTTTATTACGAATTTCGGGTAAACTTTATGAACAGTTTTTGCAAATAAAATCTATGAATATGTATGCATATTTTTTATTTTAATTATAGTGCATGAACTGAAGTTTATTTTAGTATATTTTTAAATGAATTTAATGCTCTTTTATAGGCAGTAAACTCTGCTGTTCTTCGTGTATTTCTTGCGAATCTCACCGAATGTAAATATTTTTTTACTACTTAAATTCATATAAAATTGTGTTTTTTTTTCACTTATTCCGTAGAAGACTATCATACGAATACTATGTTATTTTTGTATATGGGTCTAATGTCGAGTCCATCGTGAAAAAGAGAGCCGTTTCAACCTCTTCGAGCAGAAAATGGGTAAACAGCTGTTGGAAAAAGCTGGATTTTTCAAAATGTATCAACAAATTGAAATATTTTTTACACTTATTCACTTGTTATTGAAACAATCATTCAATTTATTTATCAAAACTTGTATCATAAGTGCTAGTTACTGTAATATCACGTTGCAAAGTTGAGCGAAATCGAAAATATAGTATACCGGACTCTTAACTGTGCGCTTAACACATTTTCCGCTGCAAAGCGGAAAAATCACGGGATCGGCTACGAGCGTAGCGCGTAGCACTCGTTGGCAATGAAAGTGTTAAGCGTGCGGTTATTTTGTGCATTTTTCGCACCGTTAGCCGCATACGTTTCATATTTTTCTGCCCTCCGGCCGGCAAACAGCCGCTGCGCCAAACTAAGTTGCCACCTGTCGGGTCCGTTGAACAGAAAAATAGTATATGCACCTCGGCCGTTAAATGGGAAAGCCTCGGATCACAATTACACGTCATCCATTTCCCACTTAAACGGCCTTGACATGTAATCTACTATTACAGAATTTTCAACCTTAGCGCAGACGCGGCAAACCCATTGCGTTGATCGCATCTAACGCACCGTAACGTTGCGATTAACGCATACAACGCGCGACTAGGGCTTGCAATTACAGAATTTTTTGTATGGACAATATTCTGGAATTCCAATATTGTCCTTACAGAAAATTCCGGAATAGACATGATGACTGGCAAGTCAAATCGCATCTTTTTCGAACTGCCAAAACGATCACCACTATGGAATTTTATATGAAATACTCAAAAGTGACGTCACGTTTGAGTACTGCCAAATGACCTACTCTTTTAAGTTCTTTTCAATTTATTGAATAGAAGTTCTGTTATTCTGTACAATAATTACTGCAATCTACATCTTAGTAATAATTTATTCGTGTACTATGTCGTGCATAATGTTAAATAATTTATTTTAACTACAGTCATCATCCCTATTGCAAGCCCTACAGGTGACTACAGACTAACCCCCTTATTCATAAACGTTTCTTTACTTAACAAGCTGCTAAGTATTGCTTGTCTCTGTCGGCCTTATCAATATGTCTATAAGAGTGAAACGGACAAACAATACTGATCGGCTTGCTAAGTTAATAGACGTTTATGAATAAGGGGGTAACTTATGTTTCCTTGGTCATGGCTGTGTATCAGTGATCGGTTTTTTGGGTTCTCCCGGCGGGTCTCCTAACTAACTAACTAACTAACTAACTTGAAAAATAAACTTTAATTATATTGCCATATTTCTGTTTCACAAAGTATGCTCTTCTGTGTATAATACAATAGTGTTTAATAAAAATTTATAGTCCCACCAGTATTTTTTTTATACGCGAAATCCCGCTACGGGGAACCCAAAAAACCGATCACTGCACATGTATTTAAGTATCTATATGTATCTATCTATTATATATATCGTCGCCTGGTTCCCATATTACAAGCCTTATTTCAGCTTATCGTGGGACTGGGTCGATTTGTGTAAGATGTCCCAAGATATTTATAATTTATTTATTATGTTTTATATACAGTATGATGCCCGGCACGCCAGAACCGCACTCGTCGCTATCAGAACAGCGGGCGGGCAGGTTCTCGCTGGAGCAGAGTCCAGGGTTCAATAACCCGCAGACGCCAACGTCGCAGGGGAACAAATGTGGACAAGGTAATATAAACATTCATATCATCAGCAAAGCCCGGATGACAGGAGCAAAAATGCACTTGCCACTGAGGTTAGTTAAATATCGACTATTCTATCGACATCCATACTAAAATTGTATGAATTAGAAATGTATTGATCAATAGTAATTTATGCAACCGTACGTAATCAGAGGCATTGCGTAATATAGGATATGGATGTCGATAGAATAGTCTATATTTCATCAAGCACTAGTGAAAAGTTAATTATTGCTCCAGTCCTCCGGGCTTTGATCATCAGCCTATCTCAGTCCACTGCTAAACATAGGCCTCTCCTGTTAACTATGCATATTTTATTTTATTTTTAATTAGATTTGTAACTGGTTATTCCCACCTGTTACCACCAACTTGACACCAGTGGTAACAACTGGGATTTTTTTTCCCACCTGTTACCACCAGAGTACTTGGTGGTAACTACTGGGATTTTTTCCCACTAGTTACCACTAAAATATTTGGTTACTTACTAAAATAATTAGTTTGGTGGTAACAGTTGGGAATTAAAAATTCCCAGTTGTTCCCAGTGGTAACAGGTGGAAAAAAAAATCCCAGTTGTTACCACTGGTGTCAAGTTGGTGGTAACAGGTGGGAATAACCCTTTGTAACTTGCAGCTAGGACCATATCATTACAAACTTAGTATTACAAATATAATTGTCACATACATTAATTCACAAACATATAGACCCATTGGAAGGTAAATGCCCATAATCGCCTCGCAGGGCAAGCGGATTAGCGATCGCAGTAATGTTCCATTATGATGATGCTGCTGCCCATCATCAATCTTCTATCAAAGAATAGTCAGTGATACTTCAATCCCGCAGTAGTCGGCTCTTATGACACCCGCGGGAAGAGTTGGGGTGGTGACAAATGCATTCTTACTGCCGTCATAACTCACATATATGTCACCAACACTCCACATGTCTAACACATTGTTTATCGTGCTTGATTAATTTAAAACTGGTCACTAAAAATCGCGTGACAGTTTCTTTCGCATTCTACCTTGCTACAAGTATTAGAAAAGTCGAGCCCAGCACTGATACGTAAACAGAGACTGACCAACATTTTGGTCAATGATGATATAATAAGCTCCATTTCCTCCATTCGGCCCGGTCGTCACATTTCTCCCGCCAATTCGGATAAAACGCGTCCAGGTCGTCCCGCCATCTCCTTCTCGGTCTGCCAATGCCCCGGCCCGCACTATCGAAGGTTTCCCGTGGGTCCCAGTCTGAAACCATTGAGGAAAAGAGGGGAGGCCTTTGCCCAGCAGTGGGACACTAAACCAGGGAGTGCAAAAAGCTAGTAAGCTTTTTGCACTCAGGACAGTAGTCCTGGTACTCCTAGATTTTAGTAGTGCTTTTAATACGGTAGACTTTGACATCCTCCTTGGTATCCTTCGTACTATTAACATTTCAGAAATCTCACTTTCATGGCTCCGTAATTATTTATTTGGTAGGCGGCAGCGTGTCAAGGTTGATGACAAATTGTCCGAGTGGTGTGACCTCTCCGCTGGTGTCCCGCAGGGAGGTGTACTTTCTCCACTTCTTTTTTCCATTTTTATAAATAGCATTACCGCAGAACTCACATCCTCGTATCATCTTTACGCTGATGACCTACAGATCTACGCAGCGGCTAGTATTGATAATCTTGCAGCTCTTATTAGCCAAATTAACACTGACTTAGAATTCATACGCAGTTGGGCATGCAGATATGGCTTAAAGGTCAATGCTAAAAAATCGCAAGCAATTGTCATTGGTAGTCCTTATTTCATAAATATGCTCTCGGATGTGGTGATACCTGATATTATTTTTGATAGCACTTCTATTCCTTTCTCCCCTTCTGTCAAAAATTTGGGTATCACCATTGACCAAACGCTTTCTTGGTCCCCCCACATTGCTGAGGTGAGTCAAAAAGTGTTTGGATCCCTTCACTCTCTAAGGCGACTGCAGAATTTCCTCCCTTTCCATACTAAATTGATGCTTGCTCAGTCTCTTCTGCTTCCCCTCCTGGACTACGGTGACGTTGCTTTCTTGGATCTTTCTGAGGAGTTGCTCGACAAACTTGAGCGGTTACAGAATGTTTGTATAAGGTATATTTTTGGTCTACGTAAGTATGACCACGTATCCGCCTTTCGGTCCCAACTCGGTTGGCTACCCATTCGCCGGCGCAGAGATGTGCATATCTTGTCATTGCTTTTCAAGATACTTTTCAACCCAGCTTCCCCCCCTTACCTTACTGAGAGATTTAGGTATTTAGCTGAAGGAAGTGGTCACCGTTTGCGTTCGAGTACCAACATTACGTTAGCTATACCTTCTAATAAGACCCGTATTTACTCTAAGTCTTTCACGGTGTACGCTGTGAAGCTGTGGAACGAGCTGCCCCTGTCACTTAGGCAATCCCAGTCTGTAGCATCACTCAAGGTTAATTTGAAGAAGTTTTGGCTGTCCAATATAGTTTGATTAGGTTGAATACTGTATATATACTTATATATATACACACATATATATATATGTGTGTATATATATAAGTATATATACAGTCATTCTAAAAGATAAATACGCATAAGTATAAATAAATATATATATATATATATATTTATTTATACTTATGCGTATTTATCTTTTAGAATGATATTTATTTATATAGGGTTTATTTATGGTATATAATTAATATACATGTTTTGTTTCTTCCTGGGTATACTTGTTGTACATTGTATGTTTGTCTATCCTATTATTTTACTCTCCAACTCAGTTACTCTAAGGTTAGCTGGAAGAGATCCCTTATAGGGATAAGCTCGCCCTTGTAATTTTTTTTTTATGATTGTGTCGAATTTTATCTTATGTACAATAAAGTGCTTACTACTACTACAACTACTACTAAACCAGGCTGATAAAAAAAATGATATAAGCTGTATTATTATATGTTTAATGTATAATATAATCTTCAACAGACGAGAAATCCAGGCCAAGCCCGTCCTCAAACCGGTCGCAGGACCCCTCGAAGACGCCGCAACGCGACGGCCTCAGCCAGGGGCCTTACGCCCCTTCCTCTTCGGCCTCCTGCGCTAAAAGCAGCTGCAGTGTGGTAAACAGCTCGGCGGGAGGCGTTGATGACTCCATGAGCGGCAATAATGACGTAAGTGTTAGGAGGCCTCAGCCAGGGGCCTTACGCCCCTTCCTCTTCGGCCTCCTGCGCTAAAAGCAGCTGCAGTGTGGTAAACAGCTCGGCGGGAGGCGTTGATGACTCCATGAGCGGCAATAATGACGTAAGTGTTAGGAGGCCTCAGCCAGGGGCCTTACGCCCCTTCCTCTTCGGCCTCCTGCGCTAAAAGCAGCTGCAGTGTGGTAAACAGCTCGGCGGGAGGCGTTGATGACTCCATGAGCGGCAATAATGACGTAAGTGTTAGGAGGCCTCAGCCAGGGGCCTTACGCCCCTTCCTCTTCGGCCTCCTGCGCTAAAAGCAGCTGCAGTGTGGTAAACAGCTCGGCGGGAGGCGTTGATGACTCCATGAGCGGCAATAATGACGTAAGTGTTAGTAGGCCTCAGTCAGGGGCCTTACGCCCCTTCCTCTTCGGCATCCTGCGCTAAAAGCAGCTGCAGTATTGTAAACGGCTCGGCGGGAGGCGTTGATGACTCCATGAGCGGCAATAATGACGTAAGTGTTAGTAGGCCTCAGTCAGGGGCCTTACGCCCCTTCCTCTTCGGCATCCTGCGCTAAAAGCAGCTGCAGTGTGGTAAACAGCTCGGCGGGAGGCGTTGATGACTCCATGAGCGGCAATAATGACGTAAGTCTTAGTAGGCCTCAGTCAGGGGCCTTACGCCCCTTCCTCTTCGGCATCCTGCGCTAAAAGCAGCTGCAGTGTGGTAAACAGCTCGGCGGGAGGCGTTGATGACTCCATGAGCGGCAATAATGACGTAAGTGTTAGTAGGCCTCAGTCAGGGGCCTTACGCTCCTTCCTCTTCGACCGCCTGCGCTTGCAGTGTGGTAAACAGAGCGACGGGAGGCGTCAATGACTGCAATAATGACGTAAGTGCTAGTAGGCCTCAATTAGGGGCCCTATTGCATTGGCGTCCTGCTCTAAAAGCTAGCCCCGCATTTGCTACCACCATTATTTAGTTAAGATTTAGGTCTGCGTTTGGAGCTATTCCCTAAGAATCGTTATGATAATTTCCATTATGCGTAGTAATTCATGCGTAATGCGTATTAACATTATACGTATAAATTTATGCGGAATATTGTTTATGCAATTAAAGTATTTTGGTATAACACCGTTATCACAATTTGAAGTATACGTAATAAATTACGCGAATTAATATAGACCCATTCTTAAGCCCTCAGTGATAATTACGGCATGGTCACGCCGAAAGCCTTTGATGGGTGGACTTCGGATCGAAGCCTCCTTTATCTATAAGAAGTAGGGTGCTTTTTATTTTTGCAATTTTTACTAAACACGACGAACACAGTACGAAGTTCTAGAAAGGCAAAATGATTAGTCGGTTTTTTTCATTACTTCGGTAGCGACCCCTAATTTTTGTTTATAATAATTGAAAAAAAAAAAAACAAATGTTTACTTATCAAATAATAAAATGAGAGAGTGCCCCATAGAATTTTGCAATGGGGACACCAAAGAGCTCTTTTATTGGTTCGAACATCCTATAATATTGCAAAAATAAGAAGCACCCTAATAATAAGCCATAAGTTAAGAGATAAAATCTTTTCAGGTCATGAAATACACTGTCTTGACTTATTGTTTCAAAATAATTTGATTTGAACGTCCTCCAGCAAATTTAATACTACAAAATGTGTTAGTTTTTAGTAAAACGTTCCACTTTGTCGCTTACCACAAAGACGAAATTTCCTTGTATCTTCATATGAATAAACTGACAAAGCGGCTTTATGGTAAACGACAAAGTGGGACGTTTTACTAAACTCACACTCACAAATATCATTATATAATTTTCCACAGTCGACGTTACCAGGCGGCCCAAGCACAAGCCTCCCAGGCCCGTTCCCCGGCCCCTGCAGCATGAACAGGCCCGACAACATCCCCATAAACCCCAACCAGGGGCCGAACGGCCCCATGACCTCAACATCCTCCTTCGACCCCATCTCCTCCCTCGCGCAGATGTCGCAGCAACTCACGAACACGGTCGGCGGTGGGGGGCCCGGCCCCGGCCCTATGGGGCCTAATGGGAGCGGGATGGGGCCTTTCGGCTCGGGGCCTCATCATATGCAGCATCACCATTCTATGCATCCGCATGGGCATCCGCATATGATGATGAATGATTTAGGTAAGGGGTTTTGATGTATGATAGCAATAATTTGTGAAATGATACTCGTATAGACACAACTTTTTTGAATAAAAATACTTTTGGACAAATATCACTTGAAAAATAAAAAAAGAGCTGCATTTCCTTCATTTTTAAGAAGACTTCTGTCGAATAAAATAGTACATAACGACACAAGTGCGAAAAACATGAATCGACACGAGTTACGAATTTCCTTTTTGCACATGTCTCGTACGACGTTTTTTTAGTACAGATGGCCCTCCGAAGTTTTGGACCTGACGTAAAATTAGCCACTTCTCGCAGCGTCTAAAAAAGACAACATCTGTACTAAAAATTAAGTTAAATAACTATTTGACAACTTGAAAAAACTATTTATTATTATTAATTATTTATTAACTAGTTTTTCTTTATTAATTTTGACTACTTTTCTCATAGGTTGCCACATGGACAATATGGGCGGTCCCGGTATGGGCGGCCCCATGGAAGGAATGATGGGCGGAGACTTCCCGCCCGATATGAACCTCAGCCCCAAAATGGGTGGCGGCCCCATGGGCGGCCCTATGGGTCCCATGGGCCCCGACGCCTCCATGATGGGACCCAGAATGGGCGGCGGAAAAATGCCCCCGTTCAACGGCGCTAATGTACAGGTCAAAGCGAGCGCCCCAAACACGATACAGTATTTACCCACCAGGCCGCAAATGCCCTGCAACTCTGGCCCCAGAGGCCCTCCGAGTTTAGATTTCCTTCAAAGAGTAACGAACCCTATGCAAATGGACAGCAGTAAAGGCGTACAGTACTTCCCTCGAGGCATGGACATGGATGGAGGCATGCGCGGCGTCATGCGAGCGCCCGGAGGCATGCTTAGAATGCCTCACTACCCCGCCGGCTTTAACTCCCCTCCCAAAATGGCCGACCCCTTCGGCAACCCCGGACCTAACCCAATGTGCGGCCCCAACTTCAGAGGCGTCAAAGGCATGCCTGGAAACGTGAGGATGGGCAGCGCGCAACCGTTACCCCCCTCCATGGGCGGCCCCGGCCCTGGCTTCAAAGGACAATCCTTCGCAGTACCCTCAACAGCGGACCCTAACTACGCGGCCCAGTTTCACAACTTCCAGCAGCAATTATACGCGACGGGATCCCGAGCGGCACAACCTCACGCCGGGTACCCCTACGCTCCGAACAAGTGATGACCGGCCCTACGAATACCGGCCCTATAGCCGTGAAGTACTTAATATACACCAGTGAAGAGAGATCAAAATATTTTGTTAGTGACTTGATTTATGATTGTGAGATTCGTTATGAGATCGGCGGTTTTTTTATTAGTATTTCACACGTCGTTTAGGTTTCTCGACTGATGTTTACGGCGATTTTGTACAAATTGTACAAAACTCTAGGCGTGTTAATGTGTACTCTTTATCTAAATAATTTAAAAGTACAGTTTTTTAGAATTTTTGCTGATGGCAATAACTTAGTGGTAGGTTGTTTTGCACACATGCCGGGTTTACAGCGCATCGGTTCCTTTACTTAGCTATTTTATATACGATTCCTATGCACACAGATATCTAGTCAATTTTGAAATTAAATGGAGCCCGGGCCGCGTGTTAAAATGTAACTTTTACTTTGTCGACGAGTATTTTTGTACCGTCGATTTCATAAATGTGTATGCACTTGTTACATTGAATTAAGGTGCACAATTGTGTATATATTTGTGAACTTGACAGTACGGAGACCCCGACAGAATTATCCGTCCAATATGATAACGTAAAGTATACACTCGTAGACAAATGACAAATAACTCGAAATTTGACAGGGTTATTTGACATTTACGGCTCAAATTGACTATACTGGGGAATATGATTAATCTGAAATAAATCGATAGAATTGTATAGAATAATTTCAGAGTAAAATCATCACGGTTGGTCGATTTGGCATTTAATCTACGTGCTCGCTATACTTGATAATTCTGCGTAAATTCGCGGATGGAATTAATGTTGGGTCCAGCTCCCTCGTTGATCGGGCTATTGATCGATTTCACATTTTGGTTACTTTTAATAATTACAGAAGTACACTCTTAGTAACGGTATGTTTTGTCCATTTTAGTTCTAGTTTAGTGTAATTAGATTTTTATTATTTTATTTTGGCTATGTCGGCCAGTAACTTTAAATAATTAATGGGAGATTGACGTATAAAAAAAATCACTGATCCTCAACTCAATTGTCTAAATTATAAGGTTCTTTTTCTTTGACTCGAAAATGTTTCACGCCTTTTGTGTATATGCTGCTCAGTGTTTTTGTTCTTACCAAGTAGTTAATTGTTTGTAAGAGTCGCATTGCTTCATTGTTAAAGTATGACCGTACTTTACAATTAGCCATATCATTGACGATAGGAAATGTGGTGCAGTCAGCAGCAGAAGTATCTAAACGGCTGCAGTGCTTAATATCTGCACACGATTTTAATATCGAGAACAAGGCCATACATAGGTGATTTTGTTATTTTGAGTCGTTTCTGGCTGACTGAGAGAGCTCATGCTATCCTACTTTCTTATACTAAAATCTAAGAGGAGGCATATAGTTATCTATACTAACCGCTTTCCCATTCCAATGGGCTTACGTTTCATTTGACTTGTGCGATGTTTTTCTGTCTTCCAATACCTTTATAGGCTCTTAAAAACACAATTAGGAGTACATTAAAACTCCGTTTAAATCTAAGCTTGAACGCAAGCGTAGTCTTACTTTACTTTAATAAAGTACTTAAAATCTGATGCCATATTATTTGCCACATGAATTTAATTTTCGTGATATTTTCCTTAATTTATTTCTAAATCCGTGCGAGTATTTTTCGAGGTACAGTATAGTGTTAGGGCATATTTGTATGCTAGATTAGTTGCACATTGTGTTGTCACAGTGGCCTTCGATCGTAATGCCTTGTTGATGAGCAATGTAATCCCCAGGCGCGCGCGCCTTAGCCGTCCCTCTAGCACGCATACGCATAGTACGTTATACCAAATTGTACCGAACATTATTAGTAGGATATTTATCATGTAAATTGTAATTATTGAGCACCCGATATTTTAGCACTGTTGCCAATGCCATCTTCACGGAGTTGCTCCGATACCGAACATCAAGTATTTCATGACATGACAAGATAGTGGACACATACATTTTTCGTAGTAATGACTAATGACATACTGTGTCAAACATTGAGGTCTTAAAACGTCTCACTTTTTAATTTCATGACCCATATTTCGTCGGCTGACAAGCAAAACTCGCTAAAAACTGTCACTCTTAGCAACCTCTTATGTCAGTATTGAATCAAAACTTAGATACGATCTCTATTTCAAGTAGGTATTTGTTACTTAGTGAGTTTTGGTTGTCAACCGACGATTTGACAATGTCAAATTGACATATTCAGTCTTCGCAGCGTAATCGTGGCAATTATTGGAGTGTTTTATTTTAGTTCACAAGATAAATTAAAGAATAAAGAATCTTGTGAACCTGGCTTAGCACAAGTGTTAGGCGACAGTATCTCGCCGGCAAGATAGATAACTGCCTCTGTCCAACTGTATTAATTGAACAGAGATAGTGAGATAGATGTCTATACCCGTGAGAAAATGTCGCCTAGGGGTGAAGTCACTTATTGATCGTTATGGACCTGGCTAAGCCTCTATTACAAGGCTTTAAGGTTCACATGTCAGATTGGGATCGTAGACGTTTAAAGTTGTGCTACTTCACTGCTCAAGGATTATCCTAAATAAATGGCGACTAAAACAGTGAGAACAGTCTTTTGAATTTACTAATTCTAAGAATTAGTATGTGTCTCGATCGGAGCTATGCTATGCATTTGGGTGAATCAACTTTTTTCTGTCTGTTATTACCATGGTTACGGTCGCCTGAGTCACGCTGGTTTTATACATAATTATGCTACTTAAACTATGCAATAATGCATTTTTCTGGTGTTAAGAAACCCTTTCCTTAATGGGTCATCTACAAACATGGACTATAAGCACGTTTTCATACATTAAGTAGCATAATTTTGCATAAAAACCAGCATGACTCAGGCGACCGTAACCATGACAATAACAGACAGAAAAAATTTGATTCACCCATTTGATATCTACTAAAAATCCTCGCAGCGTAAGAATTCTCTTCATGTGCCGGACTAAATTTCTGTTTAATGTCAAATACTCTTTTCTTAGGATAGGGTTTAGAAATAGTTAAAATGGCCTGCATGGAATTTCGTTATAGTATAGTGTACCTCGCCATCGTAATATACATCAGAGCAATCGAGGTGGCTATGAGCAAATAACTCACTACTATATCGTCAAGACGTTTATGAGCACTTGACCAATGGTATTTCATAAAAGATGGCGGCTAACTCGTTGTACAGTGACGTGAATGTTAGGGCTAATCAACTTTTTTCTGTCTGTTATTGCCAGGGTTACGGTCAACTGAGTCACGCTGGTTTTATGCAAAGTTATGCTACTTAAATTATGCAAACATGCATGTAGTCCATGTTTGTAGCTGGCCCATTAAGGAAAGGGCTTATTAATACCCAAAAACTGCGTGTTTGGATAGTTTAAGTAACCTAATTTTGCATAAAACTAGCGTGACTTATGTGACCGTAACCATGGCAATAATAGACAAAAAAGTTGATTCACCCGTTAAAGGCACATAGAGCGTGCAAAGTCATATTGCAATCAGAATATTGTATTTTTTTATTTTTTGCAGATATAAACGGTAGTTTACAAAATAATGCCGGGCGACGGTATTTCGCCGTTGGTGCAATAGCTTACAGCTTATATAAGTGACAGAATTATTTTATTTCTGCTTAGGTGCTATTTTCTTAGACACGCATTGATTAAAGCTAAACTTCGCTCAAGAAAATCTTGTGTATTTGACGAATCTGATTGAAAAAGTACTCTGTTTTGTTAAAATTTCACCGTTGATACGCTGTACGGTACAATTCGGTTTAAAAAAACTTAGATCTCTTATACTTGCCTAATTTGAATAAAACGAATACTTCATCTATGTCAGAAGCACGGAAGTGTCTGGCCAAATTGAAATGTTTAGAGGTTCGGTCAAACGTGCGTTTTGAAAACGCGGCACTAGCAGCCGCGAGCGTGACGCTTTGGCGCTCTCTGAACGCGCGTGTCTGACCGCACCTTGAATAACAATGCCTGAAAATTATGCTTTAAAACTTATTACATAAAGACCAGTGCTCACCAAAACATTACGGATGCTTGCTAGGGGGATTGTCTTCACACGTTATAAGGCGTGGCAATTTTATGAAAAACTGCACAACAGTCCAGTAATAAACACCCGCTAGTAATTAGATAGTGTTAATTTAATTGTAATTATAATATAAGGTACAATGGTTCTTGTTTTAGGATAAGCGAAGAGCAATGATATAACATAGTTTGTGTAATAGTGATAAGAGATGAAATTAAGATGCAAACTATTGGTTGTGATTCAGACACAATTTGTTAAGTTGTTCGTAGATTTGTCGCAGATTTGTGGAACCTTACTGACTTCATGATAGGACTCTTTTTATTTAATTTTGTTTTTTAGGTATTTTTACTTATCATTCTCGTTTGTACATCGCTAACAATAATTGTACAGAGTACTTTTGGACTTAATTTAAGGCAATAAATGTATTTATTTTATAACTCATGATGTAAGAATTTATTCTTAATTATTATAAAAAAAATATATGATATGCTTGTATACACATGTTTTATTCCTATCATTCTTTGTTCCGGTTTTCTTGAAGAATAATACCATTATTTATAAATGACCTTTTAACCAGTTGCTCTGTTCTAAAATTAATATTCGTAGCAGTTCTCAAAAAGTTTTTATTTTGGATTACGTCTTAGATAGATATTTATAAAATTGGTAGGCTGTTATTTATTAATCAATGATTTTGAGTAAGATCCACCGCATATCCTCGAAATTTACGAATTTAGATTTTCACGGTAGTAGGCCAGAGCTAGAGTAAAATACCCATCCAGTGATTGGTGTA